>CAUYRH010083795.1:0-19149 GCA_963574655.1 Perodicticus potto | reverse complement strand
TTTTTTTTTTTGAGATAGAGCCTCAAGCTGTCACCCTGGATAGAGTGCTGTGGCATCACAGCTCACAGCAACCTCCAATTCCTGGGCTCAAGCGAGCCTCCTGCCTCCACCTCCCAAGTAGCTGGGACTACAGGCGTCCGCCACAACGCCCTGGCCATTTTTTGGTTGCAGCCGTCATTGTTGTTTGGCGGGCCCAGGCTGGATTCAAACCCGCCAGCTCAGGCGTACGTGGCTGGCGCCTTAGCCCGTTGAGCCACAGGCGCCGAGCCTCTCCCAACTATTTCATGCCACACTCTGGGCCAGGACTGGGGAGACTACAGTGAGATCTTCTGGAGCCCCGTACAGTGGAAAAGAAAGATAATTCAGCTCTGAGGGTGGGATGTAGTCAGGACCCTGCCTGGAGATGTGCAAAGAGCTGGGGTGACCTAGCTTGGCATGGCATAGTGTGGGAGTAGGGGGAAGGGAGAGCTTCCCAAGGAAGGTGACACCTGCTTCCCTGTAGGCACTGGGTGAAGAGACTGAGGTTCAGCGATGTAAAGAGACTTGCTTGTGCCCCTTGATGCAGTAATGTACACAGCTGTGATTTAATTAAAAAAAAAAAAAAGAGAGAGACTTGCCTGAGGCACAGAGGTAGTGAGAGGCAGAGCCTGGAGGGACAAACAACCTTTTAATGGGACACTCACTGAGCCCTCCCACTACTTAACATTGTGGACCTCATTTCCAATGACACATGAGGACAGGTGGAGAGGAAGAGCATTGGTTGTGGCGTTAGGGCAATCACCTCAGTGTTCAGTGGTCCTGAATCTGGTGACACTCCTGCTCCCAGATCAAGCACGGCTCCAGTTAGTTACCCCTGTCCCACAACCACCACAGCAGGCTGTGATCTAACAGGAAGCTCACTCATTAACCATACACCCCATGAGGCCCAGGAGCCTGGGTGAGGGTGATGCAGGGAGGCTCCTCCTATGGCAGTGGGCCCTCTTTGGATAGAGAAGGGTCCTGAGTCACTAAGGAGGCTCCGCCTAACCAAAGCCATCTATCCCTCTGCCCTGCCTTGCAGAGCCTAAGTCCAGAGGTACCCAAGCTGCACAGGGACTGGGCTGGGCCAGTGGCATCTCTGAGTCACAGGGAGAAGGGGTGGTGGGTGACTCAGCCCAGGCCCACTTCCCCTCCTACAAGGCCAGCCTGGGTGGAGCCTGGGGCTAGGAAACCCTGTACCCGTCCTCTGAGGCCCTCCCTGTCCACCCCCGCTCCAGCCATAGACTGACCCTTCCTGCAGCTCTGCTTCATGCTTGGCTGGCACAGTGGCCCTTTGTGAATTCTGGTTACATGAAGGAATGAAAGGAATGAATGATTCCTCCCTGAATCCCAGCTCCAGCCTGGTCTAGCACCCCACCCTCACACTAAAGGGAGACATTTTCCAGATGAATCTGGAAACCCAGAGGGAGTGGGAGACAAGCCCAAGACAGGGATAGAGCCAAATGGCACCATCACCTCCTTCCTCACTCCTAGACCTGCCTCACCAAGCTCCTCATTTGAATCCTTTCCATAGGGATCATCAACCCATTTTTTAGGCCCAGAAGCTGAGGCTCAGAAAGGGGCGGCTCACAATGAGATGGGCTGAGCAGGATTAGTCCCAGGTCTTCACCAGGCTGGGTCCTTGTGACTTTTAGCATATGGTCTCAGGGGAGGTAGCAGGGCAGGGGGAGTTAAGTGTACAGTCAGGGAAGGCCTCTGAGAGGTAACATGACAGCCAATGGGGGCCAGCCAGTAAGGAGGCTCTGGGCTACCTCTAGGCATTAGGATTCCTGTCTTAGCTTCCCTACACAGGAGCCCTGCTCCCCTGCAAGGCCTTTCACCATCAGGCCTCCTTTTTGGTTATCTCTTCTAAAGAAGAGTTGCGTGTTTGGGTTTTCTCCCTCAGGCAAGGGTTTAGCCATAAGAAGAGAGGAGTGTAGGAAGAGCATGCCAGATAGAGGGAACAGCATTGCCAAGGCTCTGGTGGCACTGTAGGGACCTGAAAGCAGTCAGTGAGGTTGGAAAGCAGAGCCAATGGAAAGAAAAAGGAAAGCTGGGCAAGACCACAGGGCCAGGTCCTAAGGGACTTGTGAGTTAGGAAAGGAAGTTCTGACTTTGTCCCACGAGCAGTGAGGAGCCATAGAGTGTCTGTGTTTTAGAAAGATCCCTCTGGGTAAAGAGAGCTGCATGGAAGATGGAGAAGAGGGGCCAGAGCACAGCTAAGGGATGGGTTGTGAGCCTGGATGGGTGCAGTGGGTAAGGGAGGATGTCCTAGTTTCTGTGTGGGTAGCCCACCTCTCTCCCTATGTTCCCTTGTCTGTGTCCCCAAAGAATGACACAGGTGTACAAGCAAAAATAGTTTATTTGAGGACAGATGACCCAAAACTGGGAGGCCCAAGGGTGAGGCCACAGCAGCTGCCTAGAGTTGGCACACACTACCTAACTCCCTAGAGGAGCTTGGCTGCAAAGGAGCCCTTCCCTGGGCCCCTTAGCTGCCTCTCCCACTGAAGGAAGGATTGTGCAACCGCCAAGAATCACCATCATCACCACTGTAACATGTTGAGGTCTTCAAAGTTTGCCCAGCAATTTTTGGTGCTCTAGTTGATACTGATCCTAATAATTACTCCAACAAACACAGTGACTGTGCCAGGCTTGACCCACCATCCAGTGGTGAGCAGGTTCTGTGAGGGGGGTGAGGCAGGCAAGGACAGGAGGTAGATCTCTCTGGAGTCCCTGTTCCAGCCTTTGAGGCAGCCCTTCCAGAAGGTGCCTCTCCCTCCCATGGCCCCCAGCAGTGGCAGCTGCCTGTTCTCTACTTTTCCTATGGCCACTGGCTGAGGTTAGATTCAGTCTGGGGCTGTCCTAGGTAGACCCTGAACTCCTCCAGGTCTCAAAGACCCTTGCTAGGCTGGTCCCTCCATCACAGTCCCCAGCGGGCAGCCCAGGAGGCCACAAACTCGCAGTTGTGGTAAAGGAACATTCCTGAAAGAGTCAGTGCAATGCCCACATAGCTAAGGGCGCTGAGGCAGCTGCCAAACAAGAGCCGGGATAGGACGAGGTTGCCCACGACGGTGAGGTTGCCCAGAACATGGACGGTGAGGGCTGAGGTGAGGGCCAGCAGGGAGAAGCTGGCCAGGTTGTAGAGCACGGACAGGAGGCAGCTGAGCAGGATACAGGCCCAGAGGCGACAGTCATCAGGAGTGGGCAGTGGGGCCACACCAGCCTCCAAGACCAGTGCCGCACCAGCCAGCAGGCAGAAACTGGGCAGTGAGGTGGCATACAGCAAGGTCACCGCGTCCAGCCTTTCCTCCTGCAGCAGGGCACCTGCAACCAGGACAGCAGCCATCAGCACCACTGCCACTTAGCCAACCCAGTATGACTCCATGGCTGATCCTGCAAGAAGCCTACCCCCTACCCCTCAGGCAGGCTTAGTGGCTCCTGCTCTGAAACAGGACAGTCAAGCATCAGAGCCAAACTGCCTGGGTTTATGACCTATGTCCATTCCTGTGTCCTGTGTCCAGCTGTGACCTGGGCTCTTGAGAGTCATTTAACCTCTGGAAGCTTTGGTTTCCTCATCTGGAAAGTTGGGTAATCATAAAGCCTAATACCTGGGGTTGTTGTAATACCTCATAAGGGTTTAAAATACCCTTATAAGGTACATTTTCAGTAAATATTAAACATAAATAAGTCTCTTACTACAAGCCATTTCCCATAGGCTGAAACAATAATCTTGCTTGAGATAGCCAAATGATCAATAAACACAAGAAGCAACTCCAAACATTTTTCAGGTGCTATCCCTGGAGGAAATTTCCTAGGTTGTAAAGGTCTTCCATCTTTGAAGACCCTGCACCAAGTGGCCCTGAACACCTTTTTGTGGCCTGAGCCCTTATCACCCCCACCAGAACCCTACCCTGTAGTTCTAGCTACCACAGCAAGGATGGGCCAGCAGAGGGTCCCAGCTCTGCCACTTACTAGCTATGTGGCCTTTACATTAAAAGAAGAGGAGAGTTTTAAAATAATAAGTTGTGGTCAGGATTGGTGGCTCACGCCTGTAATCCTAGCACTCTGGGAGACTGAGGGGGGTGGATTGCTTGAACTCAGGAGTTTAAGACCAACCTGAGCAAAAGTGAGACCTTGTCTCTACTAAAAAGAAGAGAAATTAGCTGGACATTGTGGTAGGTACCTGTAGTTCCAGTTACTCAAGAGGCAAGTGGATTGTATCGCTTGAGCCCAAGAGTTTCAGGTTGCTGTGAGCTATGATATCATAGTACTCTACTCAGGGTGACTGAGTGAGACTCTTGTCTCAAAAAAAAAAAAAAAAGGGCTGGGCGCAGTGGCTCACGTTTGTAATCCCAGCACTCTGGGAGGCTGAAGTGTGTGGATAGCTTGAGCTCACAAGTTGGAGACCAGCCTGAGCAAAAGCAAGACCCCATCTCTACTAAAATAGAAAAACAGAGGCAAGAAGATCACTTGAGCCCAAGAGTTGGAGGTTGCTGTGAGCTGGGACACCATGGCACTCTACCCAGGGGAACAGCTTGACACTCTGTCTCAAAAAAAATAATAAGTTGTTTGGATCAGGCTTGGCGCCTGTTGCTCAGTGACTAGGGTGCCAGCCACATACACCAGAGGTGGTGGGTTCGAACCCAGCCCGGGCCTGCCAAACAACAATGACAACTACAACCAAAAAATAGCCTGGCATTGTGGCAGGTGCCTGTAGTCCCAGCTACTTGGGAGGCTGATGCAAAAGAATTGCTTAAGCCCAAGAGTTTGAGGTTGCTGTGAGCTGTGACACCATGGCACTCTACCGAGGGCGACATAGTTAAGACTCTGACTTAAAAAAAAAATTTGTTTAGATCAAAATGTTGGGTTCATTCATTGTTTCATTCACTTATGACCATGGGGATGACAAGGAAACAAGAAAGTAATTGTGGGCTCTTGGCTAAAACTCACTGTTTATAGCTGACAATTAGCATTTTTGGCTACCAACACTGGGACATGTGGAGATGAACCCAGGACTAAGAGAGAACCTTTTACTTTTCTAAAGAAAGGGGATCCTGCCATCTCACATAGTATAAATGTGTGCCCGTACGTGCCTGTGTATACACGTGCTACCACCCAGCCAATTTGCCAAGGAGTTAGTACCATAATCAAAGCTACAAACAGACCTAGTGAAATGACAGTGTTTGTATGAGGGCAATGATGGCGTGGGGCCCTCTCCAAGTTTTAGTGGAGAGAGATGAGGAATCCATACAGGTCCCCTCCCAGGGCTCTCTGAATCTCTGCATTTACTGACACACACTTTCCAAAGAGCCAAAGAGATGCTTACTCACAGGCTAAGCTTAGAATAGGACATTTTACTTCTCTCTCAAGTTCATTCTGATGTTTGGCTTTGTTCTCTAGGCAACAGTCCCTCCAGCTCAAGCATTTCTAGAAATGAACAGATAATCAGAATACCTCTTGCTTTTTGGCTCCAAATTTAGCCGTTATGAGCTGCCTGTGGCCTGCCTGTTGAAGTTCCCATTCCAGGAAGGCATTTGGGGTTTCAGGTGAACTTCACCTTTGTTGAATTTCACCCTTTGCAAGGCAGCTAGGCAGGAAGGTTCCAACCTGGCGCTTGTTATGCAAGCCACTCAACCCTTCACCTCTGCTTCTGCAGTCCAGGGAAAGCGCATTAATCCACTGTCAGAGGTGAGTCACTCCTTGAGGCTCCCAAAATGTCAGCTTGTCCTCTTGCTTCTTCAGAGACCCCCTCCTTCCTTCCATCAGAACTCACTCAAGCTTCTACCATAGGCACACAATAGCTGACTCTTCTGTAAATCCGTCCACGTCTACTGGCTTGTTCCTTTTGCTCCTTCACTAGCTAGGTGATATTAGGTCCTCACCCTCTCTCCATGCCTCGGTCTCCTTGTGCACAGTAGGGGGAGGGTAACACCACCTTCAGAGGGGCATGTGAAGTGCTGGACACAGAGCCTGATGCCCTGTGGTAACTGCTCACCTCCATAGCTGCCATGATCCTCACACTAGGTTCCTGCTGACTGATACCCTGTGCCCTGGCATGGCCTGTTTCTCAGACCCAGAACACCCTTTCCTGCTCTGTCAGTATGAAGAACTGGCAAAGCCTACAGAGGGTTCAGCAAATGCTGCCATCATGATCACATCATTGTTATCATCAACACTGCAGACCTTGTCCCCTAGGCAGCCTTCTCAGGGCTCCCCAGGGAGAAGGAACTGGCCCACCATACCTGTAACCACCTTGGCTCTAGAACTTCTCTCCTCCCATTGTGATCTCTGCTTCTGAGTACGTCTCCACAATCAGCCTAAGAGCTCAGAGATCAGGGATCAAGCCAGGCTGCGCTGTGACACAAGTGGTTCCAGGTGAGAATAGGCTCAGCAAGCTGGCTTCCCATTTTCCAGCCTTTCTGTGGGCAAGAGGTTGGCATCATCCCTCTCTCCTACAACTGGCCCAGGCAGAAAGAAAGCCCCTGGCCCTGCCCATGGCTGCTTGGGCTTCCCTCTTCTTCCTGTCTTCTCCCACAGCTCCTCCTGCTTTCAGGAAAAGAGCTGGCATCTGCCATTTACGCTCTAGTCTGCTTTTAGCCCTGATGCCCCTTGTGGAGACTCTGGCAGTAGAAATCCATTTCTTTGGCAGTGCCCGTAGCTCAGTGGGTAGAGTGCCAGCCACATACACCAACAGTTTGAACCCTGCCTGGGCCACCTAAAACAACAATGACAACAGCAACAACAAAAAAATAGCTGGGCATTGTGGAGGGGGCCTGTAGTCCCAGCTACTGGGGAGTCTGAGGCAAGAGAATCACTTAAGCCCAAGATTTGGAGGTTGTTGTGAGCTCTGATGCTACGGCACTCTACCAGGTTGATAACTTGAGACTCTGTCTCAAAAAAAATTAAAACAGGCTTGGCAGTTGGGCAGCACCTGTGCCTCAGTGAATAGGGCTTCAGCCCCATATACCGAAGGTAGCGGGTTCAAACCTAGCCCCAGCCAAACTGCAACAACAACAAACAAAATAGCTGGCCCTGGCTAAACTGCAATACAATAGGCTCAGCACTTGTAGGCTGAGCACCAGCCACATTCACTGGAGCTGGCAGGTTCAAATCCAGCCCAGGCCTGCCAAACAACAATGACAGATACAACCAAAAAATAGCTGAGTGTTGTGTTGGGCACCTGTAGTCCCAGCTACTTGGGAGGCTGAGGCAAGAGAATTGCTTAAGCCCAAGAGTTTGAGGTTGCTGTGATCTATGATACCACAACACTCTACTGAGGACAACATAGTGAGAATGTCTCAAAAAAAAAAAAATTAAAACAAACAAACAAACCCCCCCCATTTCTCAACCCCTGGCTCTATTCTGTTCAAAAAACCTATTTCTCAGCCCCTAGCTCTATTCTGTTCCTCTCCATTTCTACAGGGCTCCCAGCCCTGTTAGTGGGCCTCCAGCCTCCTAAGCACCCTGAGCCATGTAGCCTAGGCAGCCTAACTATCCAGCTGTCAATAAATATATCACTTAAGGAGGACCTGCTCTGTGCAAGGACCTGGGCCAGGTGCTAGGGACACAGAGTTGCCCTATGCCTGTCTGGTGGGAAGCAGACAGGTAACCAAGTGGCATGCGACAGGGCATCCAGAACCACAATGGGGGAAGGAAAGAGGGCTGTGGGAACCAGAGCAAGCCTCCAACCTGCCTGGGGGTGAGGGAGTTGAGACTTGGAAGAGTAGGACGGAACTAGCAGAAATCAAGTGACCAGATGCCAGATGCCAGGAGGGAACTAGCAGAAATCAAGAAGTGACCATATGCCATTCTGCCCATGTGCCTGAGTTCTGGCCAGCCATAGCCTCTCCTGCAGGCCAGAGTGCCAGGGGCCCTGTGTAAAGAGCACTGGCCTCAGAAGGGGCAGTGGGGACCTTCATAGCCTTGTGGCCCTTTCTAGGAGGGCCCTATGGAGTCAGGTTTCCCAGAGCCAACTCATGCCCAGAGCTCATGCTCCAGCTCAGTCCCCAGTTCTCATGTAACCTGTGGGCAAAAATAGAACTGAGCTTTGGTTCTGCCCCATGGCCTGGCAGGCGGGGGAAAGGGCCTCTGGGTCTTAGCTCTGAAGATTCCAGGGCAGGGAGGGATAGGTTCTGACTTCAACCTTATCCAGTTGCAGGCTGCTCACTCCCCCAGGCCAGTACCCTCAGAGCCCCCTCTTCAATTTCGCAGGCCTGGGTCATAGGATCTCAGAGCAAGAAGGGAGAGCAAGAGTCCTCCTGGACTCCATCAGCTCTCACCCTCCTCCACTGAACAGGTGGGAAGACTGAGACCCAGATAAGATCAGACTTGCCCAAGGTCAACCAACAAGTATGAGCAAAGTTATGGCTGGAACCCAGGCCTCCCCACCCCGAGTAGGCACCCTGGCCTCCTGCATGATTACCTTGGGTTAAGGTAGAGAGAGGGGTGGGGGCTGTGACTCAGATGCCCCTCAGTAGGACAGCCAGAAAGCTAGCTTCCACTATCAGGGAGAAGAATATAGATGGATTTAGGCCTAGAACCTTGGCCTTATCCTACCCAGAGCCCCGCTGCCCCCTTTCATCAGAACCAATGTCTGGGATGACACGGACCAGCTTCGAGTCCTTAGGGGCCATGTGACCCTGTGTAAATCGTGAACCTTTCTAGATTTCAGTACCACTGTCAATAAAATGGAGATGAAGGCGGAGGTTGCCATGACAACTCAAGGTTAATACCCAGCACACTGTAGCTCCTGATACAGACCAGCTATTCCCAGAGATAGCTGAGCCCCTTGCCTTCTAAATCCCAGCCCACCTGGCCCTCCTTGTCCTCTTCTTCATTTTCCCTCTGCAACCTGACTCTACACATCACTTGGACAATAGGGAGTCTGACTGGTTCAAATCTGGCCTTTTTCTGGCCATCTCTATCCAACAGGGACAAAATACTACTACCTTGATCAGAGGCGGAGGGGGATCTGAGAGATAAAGGGCTTGACAAAACATGGGACACAGATTACTGGCAGCTGCTATTAAATACTAGTTGGGCCTCCAGAGCCTCAGCTTGGGCCCTGGAACTCACTGAGCTGTTGCCCTCTCTGAGCCTCAGTTTCTGCCTCTTCCAAAGTCATGAGCCTTGGTTTCTTCATCAGTAAAATGGGATAACACCCATACACCACACAGGGCCATCCAGGCACACACCTGCCCCATACCCCACCTCCTCAGATAGTGACCCAGGCACTCACTCTGCTGAACAGACTTGAGGCCTCGGAGGCAGGTGGCTACCAGCAGGAAGCCACAGCCGGTGGGAGGCGCCCGGAACTCTCCAGCCAGGCTGCAGGCAGCCCCAAGGCAGAGGGGGCCCATGGCAGCCAACTGCAGCGGGTGGTGACGACGGCCGAGCAGCAGTGCTGACAGGGCCAGCGTGAACAGTGGTGTGGTGGTGGTGACCAGCTGAGCTAGGTCCAGGGGCACGGCACTCAGTCCCACGTTGCCACAGGCCATTGAGGTGCCAAAGGTGAGGCTGAGCAGCAGCACGCGGCAGCGGGTGCCACCTGGCATAGAGCGCTGTGCTCTCCGGTGGCATGCCAGCGCTGCCGCCAGCATGTGCAGTGCCGAGAGCAGCATGGGCCGTCTGAAGCTGTGCACAGTGAAGATCCACTTGTTGAGGCTTGACATGCTTGCTCCTGCCAACAGCCACACCAGTGCTGCCAGGGCCACCCGGGCTCGCCCAGGCTGCCCAAGGGCCTGGGGGCTGCCAGGAGGCCACTCGGAGGGCCTAGCCACCTGAGCACCACCAGCTAATGCCGCTGCTTCACCTGAGGTCATCCTGGAATCATGGTGCTCCAGCGGGCAGTGACACATCCGCACCAGCGGGACTAGGGCAGAAAGTAGGCAGCCCAGCGACCAGCTCTGGGCTGCTAGCAAGCCCGGCTGTGGGTAAGGCCTGATCCGGGTTCCTCTGACCCTGTCCCCAGTCTCAGAAAGGTAAAAGCACTGTTTACTTGTGCCAGGCCTGTGCCAGGTGAGGTCTGGGAGCTGAGGTGACCGTGCTCAAGACAGGGCCAAGGTCGTGGCTGCCTCTCCGATGCTCAAGCCCGGCACTTCTACCCTGTGCCAGGAGGTCTCCACTCTCCTCCGCGCCTAGTGCCCAAGCGATGCTCTTAGATGGACTCCTCACTCCTTTTTTCTCTTCGGTCCTCAGGCCGTTAGGGTGGGTATCCAGACAGCGGGAACTCCTGCGTGCTCACGCCGTGAACAGGCCTGGGAGGGGCGATCAGGGGACCATCCCCGCGGATGCCCAAAAGGTTGCGGCTGTTTCTTCCAGTGCCCAGGCAGTGAGGGTGACGTGCTCTGGCCTGTGTTAGGCGGTGAGCTCGGCACTGTTCCAGCAGGGCCGACGCTTTAGCTTCGGCTCTCTGAGTCTCCGACTGCTAGCTGTGGCTATGGCTCCGGCAGCGGCTCCCGCCAGGCTCCGATCCAGGCCAGGACCGGCCCGGAGGGCGCGGCCCCGCCTCCCCCGCCGCCGTGGCCGCCGCCCGCGTCCTACCCGGAAAGTTGGGCAGAGCCGGGGTTCCCGGCCTGGCCCCGCCCCCGGAGTCGGGTGGGCTGGCTCGCTCCACCCCCACCCCCGCCTGCTCCCGGCTCCTCCCCCTCAGGCTGACATTCCCCCATTAGCGCCTCCTGGGCTCTCGGCCTGAGCGTGTGCTCAATAGAGCTCCCTTAGCTGGAGTGGTCAGCCTGTATGTCCCCGCCAGAGGAGAGATCAGGCCCCTCCTACCCAGCGCCAAGTAGAGCTCCCCATAGAAACCAACACAAAGTGCTGGAGACACTGGGGTATCCCACATGGTCGCCCAAGAGGAGTGGACTTGAGCAGGGACTCAGGACCCAAGACCAGTCTCAGGCCCACCTGGTCTCTGGCCACAATGGCCTCATGGGACCTCGGCATCCAGCAGAGCTAGACTATGGAGTCCCTTAAAGCCCCTCCATCGCTATCTTCCCTCCCTAGCCCCAGCATCCTTCCGGCCTCCCAGCCCAGGGCGGAGTCCACCCTCCTGCCAGCAGAGGGAAATTGAATCACCTGGGATACCCATAGCTGCGGAAGCAGACAGCCAGCGTACCATCCCGTCAGCAGCCCCCGTCCTGTCCCTTAAGTGCTGGTAACTGACTCATAGCTGGACTTCCTGAGGGCCATTCCCTGCCTCCAGCCCTGATGGGACAGAGTCCTGGGCTGGAAGACAGAGCAGCTGTCCCTGAGCCCTTGCCCCTGACTGGTCTCAGTTTTCTCACCTAAATCGACAGTCGCTTTCTGAGCTCAGGGTTGTAAATAGCGTGTCCAGGGCAGGACAGGATACCCAGATTACAGGCAGAGCCTTGACCTCTAAGCTCTGGAATCCAGGTACGCAAGGACTAAGGCCCAGCCAAGTGCGCAGTGTGAGCTATAATCCTCTTTCCTGTCACTGGGCTTCCTTCTCCTGCAGAAGATCTTGCCCACTGAAATACGCTCACCACTGGGTTGTATCTGATCAGTTAAGTCCTTAATGACAGCAACCTGCCTGATGGACAAGACCTCAAATAGGAACCGCTTGGTGCCCTCTGGTGGTCAGATAGCTGAATGGCTGCAAATACCCTGCGACTCATCACAATTCCTTAGGTGGGGTTAGAAACCCCAGCCTCACAGGAGATCTGCTCCAACATTCTATCAGCTGTGGGCAGGGAATCTACATTGTCACATTTGCCTTGGTGGTTCTGACGCCTGCTTGAGCCTGCAAATCACTGTTGAAATAGCCCAAATTGCAGGGCAAGGGTTGCAGCCAGGGTAATTTCCAGGCCGAGAATCAAAAACTGGTAACATTTAGACTGGGTTTTCTCCATAAAGGACTGTGGAAGAGAAACTGAGCCTGCCAATGAGACAGCTCCCGCTCCATTTCCTGAGAATCTAGGAAACTAGGGTGCCTAGAGCTTATATTCTTTTGGGAATTTGTCAGTTTCCAGTAAGTTTCCCTCAATAAAAAACAATAATTTTTTTTCACTTTTGCCCTTGGTAGGGTGCTGTTGCCTCATACCTCACAGCAACCTCAAATTCCTGAGCTCAAGTGATCCTCTTGCCTTAGCCTCCCAAGTAGGTAGGACTACAGGCATCCTCCACAATGCCAGGCTAGTTTTTCTATTTTTAGTAGTGACGAGTTCTCACTCTTGCTCAGGCTGGTCTGGAACTCCTGAGCTCAAGCACTCCACCCACCTCGACCTCCTGAAGTGCTAGGATTACAGGGATGAGCTACCATGCCTGGCCCAGCAATAATAATTTTTTTTTTTTGTAGTTTTTGTCTGGGGCTGAGTTTGAACCCGCCACCTTGGGCATATGGGGCTGGTGCCCTACTCCTTTGAGCCACAGGTGCCACCCCAGCGATAATAATTTTTAAAAACAAAAACACCCTTGGCCTTTCTCAGAGCTCAGTTGACAGGGTTTGGGGGGGGGGTAATAGAAATCTGTCTACACCTCCTTTAAGGCCACCGGGAAATAGCTCCCAGCTACCCTGTCTGGTGAGGGGCTACGAAGAATAGGGATTAACCAAATGAGGCCTGGGTGGTCCCTGATGGAGTAGAAAGAACTGTGGAGGAGGCTGAGGGCAGAGCCCAGAGCAGGTGACTCAGCAGTGGCCATCCCAGATGGGAGCCCAGAAGGGCCAGGGCCCAGCAAGACATACCACCACTGGCTGCCAGGACAATGACTTCACCTATTCCACTCCTCACAGTTACTTTTAGGGACAGGGGCAGGATTATCCCTCTCACAAATGAGCTGTAGGCAGGGAAGGAGGCAAGGTGCGCAGGGGTGTGTAGCTTGAGTGGTGGCAGGAGGTCTGGAGTCTGTGTGGGCTCCAGAGCCCAGCTTTTAACCTGCCTCCACCAGCAGGCAGCAGGACCGTTGCTCAAGGGGCTAGTCCCACACGGGGCAATGAGAGATAGCAGCACTCAGCTTCAGGGAGGGGAGTGAGTACTCCTTTGCATTCCTTGGTGTCTACCTGAATGCCCAGAGCAACCTGCCCTTGCTCTGAGGCTCCCCAGATCCCTCAAATCTGAATGCTCCTCTTTGGGGACCAAGGTATGCTGCCCTGGGAAGTGGGCAATGTGGAGAAAGGCTCTGGGAACACTGGGAGGGGAGAGGAATGCATTTCTACCAACTGTGGGAGGCGATGATCATGTCACTCCTGGGGCCTCAGTTTCCCCATGCATGATCCATGTTGAGATCATATGCTGTGCAAACTGAGGCAACAGCTGTGAGTTAGGAAACAGACTTAGAAAGAAGTGGCTTGGCTAAAGCTCTACTGATCTATCAGTAAATGCAGGCCAAACACAAACCTGTCCTGGTCACTGAGGGCAGGCCTCTGTCAATCAGACTCTTATTCTGTTCAGCAGGCCTTGCACTAAACATGACAGTCCTCTTACCCATGTGCCTTTGAGTAGTCCCTGCCAACTGGGCCAGATTAGACCCTTACCTAAGTGTCCCAGTGACCCAGTGGCTTTGGGACAGACTGGGAGAGTAAGAGGGTGTGGGGATTTGAACTGAAAGGTGGTAGAATGCCTGTTATGGTGGTAAGCTGACTGAGGGAGAAGAGACAGAGTCTTGAGGTAGTGGAGGTGAGAGAGGGGAGCTCTGAGCCTCAACTTGAATTTCACTCCCGTCCTTGGCTGCTCTCCCAAGTTATATCCTTTGGTTTGAAAAGGATTTAGTAGTTTCCTGTTCCTCACAGCCAGACATACCCCAACTATGACAATCCCTTCTGAGAGAGGATCTAACTCAGCTCAGGGACTCTTAAAATCCCAGTGCAAGGGAATCCCCTGTGGTTATCCTTCACCTCCCCTCTAGCCTGGACTGAGATCAGCCACATCCTAGACTCCCTGGTATGGGAGGGGCCTGTGGCTTCCTCAGGCTCAGTCTCAGAGTAGGAAGGTGGCACAATGGTATAATGGCAAGTGTGGGGCACTGAGATCAGTGACTAAGGATCCCAGCTCTGCCATCTACAGGCTGTGTGTGACCAGATGCAAGCTGCTGCCCTCTGAGTCTCTACCCCTGCACTGCCAGCTTCTTAAGGGAGAGCCATAGGTCCCCCTTGCCATGATTAAGGAAAGCAAATGAACAAGCACTTGGGGTTTCTGGGTGCAGACATTCCTCCATCAGGCATGGCAGCTTTTGAGGCTCCCTTGAGCTTGGAGTTCAAGACCTCATCTCTACTAGAAATAGAAAAACTAGACAAGTGTGGTGGCGGGTGCCTATAGTCCCAGTTAATTGGGAGGCTGAAGCAAGAGGATCTCTTGAGCCCAAGAGTTTGAGATTGCTGAAAGCAATAATGCCATGACACTCTACCCAGGGTGACAGAGTGAGACTCTGTCTCAAGAAAACAAAACAAAACCCCAAAAAAGTGGAGCAGTTTTGCATTTGGTTTCCTGATACCCTCATGTTTGTTTCAATATAAAAGAATGTTTTATTATTATTTTTTCTTTTTAGAGACAGAGTCTCACTTTATCACCCTCAGTAGAGTACTGTGGCATCTCAGCTCACAGCAACCCCAACTCCTGGGCTTAAGCGATTCTCTTGCCTCAACCTCCTGAGTAGCTGGGACTACAGGTGCCTGCCACAACGCCTGGCTATTTTTTGTTGCAGTTTGGCCAGAGCCAGGTTCAAATCCGCCATCCTTGGTATACGGGGCCAGTGCCCTACCCACTGAGCCACAGGCACCACCCTAAAAGAATGTTTTAAATTACCTATTTCCCTTCTCTACTCAGACCCTAAATATTTTAAGCTGGTACTCCAGGAAAAAGTACATGTTTAATCTCCAATTTGGACGACTCTTGAGTGTGTCACCACCTCCTCCCAGGCCTCATGCACCCAGACATGACATGTTGTCCATCAGAGAGTCCTTCTGAGGGCAGCCCAGAATTCCAGCCCCCCACTGAGAGGTAAGGTCCCCACATCCTGGCTGACTCTGCCTTAATGAAAAGCAGGGAATGAGAGTCCAGCCCCAGAGTCCAACCTCCAATTGAATCAGGGCCACACTATGTGCTCATAACAATCATCAAAGCTTCCACTTTTCAGCATTTTAGTGGGGGATCTGGGAGCCACCACACACCAGGTCTGTGTGTCTCCTAAGCCAGTCCTCCCAAGTCTGTGACCTTGGGTGAGTCACTTTCTCTTTTTGAGCACTAGTTTCCATATATATACATATATATATATATATATATATATATATATATACTTTTTTTTTTTTTTTTTTTAAGAGACAGAGTCTCACTTTATCACCCTGGGTAGAGTGCCATGGCATCACAGCTCATAGCAACCTCCAGCTCCTGGGCTTAGGCGACTCTCTTGCTGCAGCCTCTTGAGTAGCTGGGACTGTGGGCACCCACCACAATGCCTGGCTATCTTTTGTTACATTTTGGCCAGGGCAGGGCTTGAACCCCCAATCCTCGGTATATAGGGCTGGTGCCCTACCCAATGAGCCACAGGTGCTGCCCTAGTTTCCTTATACATAAAGCAGACATGAAAACAAAATTATCAACAATCTCACAGATTTGTGCAAGACAATATCTAGCAAGTAGGTACTCAAGAAATAGTAGTCAATGTTACCACTGTCTGAGTCACTCCCCCAATGCCCAGGCACCCTCCTCTTCTCCTCCACTCCCTGCCCCTGTATTCTCTTTCCAGCATGAGGCACCAGGACACTGCAGCATGTACACAGACAATGCTTTAATCACATCGGAGGCAGCAGCCCCACTGAGGCCTTGCTGGCTACCATGCCATGGCCAGCTCTGGGGCCAACACCCTGATTGCAGAGGGAAAAGCTGAGGTCAGGGCCGCAGCCCCTGAGTGAAGAGACTGTGTAGGAACAGATGGTACTCACAACACCAGCAGCTTGCAGACTTCTTCTGCTGCTGAGAAGTCCAAGATGCTTCATGTCCTTCAGACCATAGGGTGGCCTTCCCAGGAGGCCTGCAGGGCCAGGCTGGCCAGACCTGGGCAGAAGGACTTCCCAGGGAAGGGGCTTGGCTCCCTGCTCCAGGGTGGGCTGTGCTTAGGACCCTTGCAGGGGCAGTGGCCAGGGCAGCCTGGGGGACGTTGCTCCAAGTACATAGGAGGTGGCAGCAATGCAAGTGCCTATTCCAGGGACATCGGGAGGGAGGGGAGAAGCCTAGGGAGTGTGTGAGGCTGCTAGTTGAGGGTGCCCAGAGGCTACCAGCGAACCAGCCTCAGCTCAATGTTTTCTCCATCCTTGGGTCTATAGTCAGCAATACCTGCAGAAACAGATTGAGAAGGGGGGTTATCTGGATAGGATGTCCCACCACCATGCTTATCGTCCAGACCCCCACCCTGAGCCCAGGGCCTGTGAGATCTGCTTAGTCCTTGGTGGTGGTAGCTGGGAGCTGCCCAGGGCTAGTCAGGAGGCTGGGCATTCAGCTTCTACAGGGTCTCTGAGACCACAGGCTTACCTTTCAGTGGGGAAGCCTCCAGAGGGCAGGGGTGAAGGCAGCATGCTGGATGACAAATGTTAGGCAACAGGAAGCAGAAACCCTGACAACGCCTGACAGGCAGGGTCACTGTCTTCATAATATCCAAGGGGCCATCAGGAAGAGGGACTCACTCAGTGTGGGAGGTTCAGGACCACGAGTGAAGTTTCCCAAGAGTCAGCCTTTGCTTACTAGAAAGAATCTAGACTCTAGTAAGACAACTGGTCTTAAGCCTCAGTTCTGTCACTCCTTAGCCTGTGACTTTGGACTGCCTCCATGAGTGGCAATGTTCTCACTGCGACCTACAGGGGAGTTGAAAGTGTCCTCTGACAGAACCTAGCTATCAGGAATACTTCCTGTTAGTGGAGGTGTTATGATCTGAATGTTTGTGTCCCCTCAAAATTCATGCACTGAAATCTAATCTCCAAGGTGATGGTATTGGTGGCAGGGGGTTGGGGGGTGGCTTTGGGAGATGATTGAATCATGAAGGTGCAGCCCTTATAAAAGAGAGTAGGCACTCAAGAAACAGTAGTCAATGTTGCCATGGCCTGGGTCACTGCCCCAATGCCTAGGAACTGCCCCAAGTCCCTCCTGCCATGTGAGGACACAGCTGAAAGGCATCACCTATGAGTCAGAAAGTAGGCCCTCACCAGATGCCAAATCTGTCAGTGTCCTGTCTTGGATTTCCCAGCCTCCAGAACTATGAGAAATAAGTTTCTGTTGTTTGTAAGTTACCTAGTTTACAGTGTTTTGATAGAGCAGGCTGAATGGACCAAGACAAGAGGGAATTCAATTACTATAACTCCCAGCCACTTTCTAGCCCAAGACAGAGAAGTGATTTATGCAATTAGTTAATTTGGGAAGAATTTTGGCATATGCAGCCCAAGCTCTTTTTTTTCTTAGGGGAAAGGGGCTTCCTTCAGGATTAGGGGTGTGGAGGAGGTAGGGAGTGGGGGCTTCAACTGCTCAGCTCTGCTTTCTGGCTGGGTCCACCTGGCTCTTGCCCTAAGCTATATCCTCTAGTCTTTATTGGTAATAGGGCTGGCCAGATTTGGGGTTTCCATCTGTAGCCCCTTTGTTTTATTTCTCAATTTATTCAGAACAAGGGCAGAATTAGCCTCCCTCAAAAAATCCTATTTTCTATAAAGCACATGGAACAGTGCCTGGCACACAGTTACTGCCTCCTAAAAGTTCTTCAGGGCAGTATAAAAGGAACTTACCAGAGTAGGGACAGATGGCCTTAACTGATGTACAAGGATGCTCATCATAGCTGGGGGCATAAGAACTAAAACTGGAAATACCTAAAGGTCCCATAGGCTTTAGGTCCCTTGGCTCATTCATCCCACTCCATGTCCCCTCATGCAGCAGCCCACTGCCCAGGGCTGGGCCTGGATTGACCCAGTTACAGTTACACTGTAAACTAGGTAACTTACAAAGAGTTACCTAGTAACTCTCCACTACTGATATCTCTTCCCCCTACTCAGTGATGGGTTCAGAACTGAGACAATCTCTCAGCAACAGGGGTGGACCCAGGAAAAGGCATGTGGGCCCATACAGCCTTTGAGGTACTAGGAGAAACTTGCCAGGCCTAGTTTCCTTTTCTTCAATTATAAAAGCAAACAGCCCCAGGAAAAAACAGAAGGGTCTCTCTGCAGGAAGAAGCCACAGAGAGAGCAGCACAGACCCAAAGGAGTCACAGTGAAGCAAAGCTGGAGCCCCCAAATCCCTGAAATTACAACACTCACTCTCTCTGGACTTCTGAGCACACGAACCAGTAGATGTCATATTGTTGAAACTGGTTTGTGTTGTATTTCCTACTACTTGCAACCAAAAGCAACTTAATGGATGATATCCTATGTGGCTATTAAAAAGAAAGAGGAAGACCTATATATCCTGTCACGGCAAGATGTCTATAACATATTAAGAATGAAAAACAAAATAGGTTTGTCACTCGTAGCACAGTGGTTATGGCACCAGCTACATACACCAAGGGTGGCAGGTTCGAACCCAGCCCGGGCCAGCTAAACAACAATGACAACTGCAACAAAAAATAGCAAGGCCTTGTGGCATGCGCCTATATTACCAGCTACTTGGGAGGCTGAGGCAGGAGAATCGCTTAAGCCCATGAGTTTGAGGTTGCTGTGAGTTGTGGCACTACAGTACTTTACCAAGGGCGACGTAGTGAGACTCTGTCTCAAAATAATAAAAAAAAAGGATGCAAAAAAAGTTGCAAAGCCGTAGAATTGTGGCATCCAGTATGCCAGCCACTAGACATGTGCAGAAACTGAGTACATGAAATCATACTACCAAAAAAAAAAAAAAAAGGTAAAAATGTCATTAGTACTTTTACATTGATTAGATATTGCAGTGATAATATTTTGAATATTTCGGGTTAAATAAGATATATCATCAACTAGACAATTTAAAATTATGCACGTGTTCACTGGATAGCATTGATACAGAATATATCTCCATATTTGATAAAAAACAAACATTTTTTTTTTTTTTGAGACAGAGCCTCAAGCTGTCACCCTGGATAGAGTGCAGTGGCATCACAGCTCACAGCAACCTCCAACTCCTGGGCTCAAGCGAGTCTCTTGCCTCTGCCTCCCAAGAAGCTGGGACTATAGGCGCC
>CAUYRH010083794.1:0-21629 GCA_963574655.1 Perodicticus potto | reverse complement strand
TAGGGAAGCCGTGCCTGTTGATGCGGGTGGTTGTAGCCTTCCTGTCTCACTGCTGCATAACGTCCCACTGAGTATTTGGCACAGTTGCCCATCCTTCCTTCTGTGGGTGGACACTTCCTAGGACCTGTTTTTTTTTTTTTTGTAAGGAGACAGAGTCTTACTTTGTTGCCCTCGGTAGAGTGCCGTGGTGTCACAGCTCACAGCAACCTCCAACTCCTGGGCTTAGGCGATTCTCTTGCCTCAGCCTCCCGAGTAGCTGGGACTACAGGCGCCGGTCACAATGCCCGGCTGTTTTTTTGTTGCAGTTGTCGTTCAGCAGGCCTGGGTTGGATTCGAACCCGCCAGCCCCAGTGTATGTGGCCGGTGCCCTAACCCCACTGATCTAAGGGCACTGAGCCTTTTTTTTTGAGGCAGGCTGTCACTCTGTTCCCTAGGCTCAAGCCTGACTAATTTTTCATTTTTTTATTTTTTTATTGTTTTTACTTTATTTTTTTGTTTAGAGACAGAGTCTCACTTTGTCGCCCTTGGTAGAGTGCTGTGATGTCACAGCTCACAACGACCTCCAACTCCTGGGCTTAGGCGATTCTCTTGCCTCAGCCTCCCGAGTAGCTGAGACTAGAGGTGCCCGCCACCATTGGTATATGGGGCAGGCGCCCTACTCTTTGAGCTACAGGCACTGCCCTCTAACTAATTTTTTAAAAATTTTCTGGTAAACTAATTTTTAAAAACTTTTCTCCGGCTCAGGCTACTTTTGAACTCCTGCCTTAATCGATTGTCCTGCCTCAGCTTCCCAAAGTGCTGGGATTACAGGTGTGAACCACCATGCCTAGCCTGTCACTGTTATTATTTTTGTTATTAATGACACATTTAGCAAATATTATCTCCCTTAATTATCACCACAACCTTGAGAGGAAGATGTTGTCCTTTGTCCATTGTGTAGATGAGGAAACTGAGGCTCAGAGAGAAGAATGGTTGACCTCTGGGTCACATAGCAAGAGAGTTGGAGAGCAAGAGTCGGAGTCCTGGTCCATTTGTTTTTTGTTTATTGGCCAGGACTGGGTTTGAACCCCGCCACCTCCAGCATATGGGGCCAGCGCCCTACTCCGTTGAGGCACAGGTGCCACCCTTTGTTTTTTTTGAGACAGTCTCAAGCTGTCACCCTGGGTAGAGTGTCATGGCAACATCATTGCTCACAGCAACCTCAAACTCTTGGGCTCAAGCTATCCTCTTGCCTCAGTTTTTTGTATTTTTAGTAGAGATAAGGTCTCACTCTGGCTCAGGCTGGTCTTGAACCCATGAGCTCAAGCAATCCACCCACCTCAGCCTCCCAGAGTGCCAGGATTATAGATGTGAGCCACCACGCCCAGCCCCTGGTCTGTCTTAGTGGCCGTCCAGCACTCATGCCCTGGATGCCTCCTCCTGCCCTGGGCCTCACAGGTGGCTGAGGCCGAGCCCGAGGTGGAAGTGGAGGTGTACCGGCGGGACTCCAAGAAGCTGCCAGGCCTGGGAGACCCTGACATTGACTGGGAGGAGAGCGTTTGCCTCAACCTCATCCTGCAGAAGGTATGGGAGGGTGAGGGAGGGGCGGTCAGTGGGCCCTGTCCCCGCATGGTGACCTGTGCTCTCCTCCAGCTGGACTACATGGTGACCTGTGCGGTGTGCACACGTACTGACAGTGGCGACATCCACATCCACAGGAAGAAGTCCCAGGTGAGCCCGGGGCGCGGGGCAGCGAGTCCTCCTGCTCATTTCCCTGCCCCCGGGGTGGGGGCCTGACTCCAGAAACCTACCCAGCTCTCGGGTTCCCGTGTCCGTGTGAGGAGCACAGAACCAACCCATCCCAAACAGCAACTCCAGGGCAGCTCTCTGGCTCTGGACTGGCTTTGGGCAGTGTGGCCACAGCGGCCTGTCCTCAGAGCAGCTCTGGCCTGCCTGCAGGGGGGGCCCTCACTCAGCCTTTCCATCTCCTTTCTTCCAGCAAGTGTTCGCATCACCCAGCAAGCACCCCATGGACAGCAAAGGGGAGGAGTCCAAGATCAGCTATCCCAACATCTTCTTTATGATCGACAGCTTCGAGGAGGTGAGCGCTTGCTGCCAGCTACTTCTCCCCATAGCGCCCCAACTCAGGAGACAGAGAGATTGCGTGTTTCCCCTTGGGCCTTATACCCTTTCAGGAAGGTGTTGGCCGCTAGGAGCCAGGAAGTGTGTGGACAGGTATAGACATGGCTCTCGCTTTTCCCAATGTTTGATTTGGAGCAGGTGAGGTCCACTCCTCTCTGGGCCTCAGTTTCCTTCTCTGTAAAATGACCATCCTCCTTACCTGTCAGAGTTGAACATCAAAAGACGCCTTGAAGAGAGAATGCTCGTAAACCACACAGAAGTGCTGCCTGGCTGGAGGGATCATCACTGTCACTATTAAGCTATAATAAGGGCCTCCATACCTGCCCGCACCACGTACAGTCCCAGAGTATCAGAAAAATTATCTGGGCCAAACTTTTGTTCTAAGGTTGGAAGACCAGGGCAGGCAGAACATGCCTGCCAGGGAAAGATGGGGCAGGGGTGGGTGAGGAGCCAGCCACATCTTACTCCCTGCACAACCTGCCCACCGTTCCCATGTTGGGACCTTGGTGGGGGTCCTTGGAGGCATGCAGAGGCACTCATCACCCCTGAGGGGACTTGAGAGGAAGGTGACGTTGTCTTGCAGGCACTCTGCTGGGTTTGACGGTGTCTGGAAGCATCTGATGTTCAGGGAGGTCATGTTCCCTCCCCAGGCTCACATAGATTGCTCATGGCAGAGCTGAGATTTATCTTTGTGACCTTGGAATTCACAGCCCATACCAGCCCCAGGAGCACAGGGTGGTGTTGTATCTGTCTGTGACACCTGAGTCTGAGTGTTAATCCTCTTGGGCAGGTGGTCACCCTGTCAGGGCCACTGAGTCTGGAGCAAAGTGCAGGGCAGGATGGGGCGAGTGGGGTGGGCAGGCACCCCGGGCACTGTGAAGGAGGTCTAGAATGTGGGCCAGCAGTCCTGGCAAACTGTCCTACTGCTTGGCACAGGGAAGCATGAGGAGGGATGTCCTCCCCAAGGCCCAGTGAGGGCACACCTCTGCCAGTCCCAGACTCACTGTCAGGATCCAGCCCACAGGGACGCTCCTGTCTTGCCGAGTTTGCAGTGGGTAGAGCCACTGAGAATGGGGTTCTGAGCCAGCTGAGCCAGGCTGCGCTGCAGGTGGCGGGAACTGACAGTCCTGTCCCCTGCCCCTCTGTGCACTCACCCAGGTGTTCAGCGACATGACTGTGGGGGAAGGAGAGATGGTCTGTGTGGAGCTGGTGGCCAGTGACAAAACCAACATGTTTCAAGGAGTCATCTTCCAGGGCTCCATCCGCTATGAGGCACTCAAGAAGGTGTATGACAACCGGGTGAGTGCAGGGCAGCCCTCAGGAGCTCTCCCCAGTCTGCTCCTCCTGTGGGTCACAGCCAGCCGCTTCTGCACTGTGGCTGCCCGCTCAGGGCACTCTGGACTCCGGGGTGCCCCATGGCCACATTAGATCCCTTCTCCATAGGCAGCCTCAGCTCCCTTGGGTCACTCACCTTCTTCTGGAACACGAGTGGGGATGTCCTCCTCAGTCTGCAGCTCTCTGAGGTGGCAGCTGGTGGTACAGTGACGTTCCCACTGCTAGGAGTCGCTTGCTCTTGACGGGCTCTGGGAACACTCTGAAAACTGGCCCCTGACTGCCTGTGTTGCAAGAGGGCAGGATGCTGAGCAAGGCTGTCTGTAAGCCTGGCCTGTCCCCACCCTGAGCTGGGCCTGGTGGACAGGGTCATGGGGCAGTGAGCAAGGCATCGTCTGGGGCTGGAATACATTCCAGCCGCCCCCCAGCTCCCCTGCTAGCCTGGGAGGGCCGATGCTTTCAGGGCCAGCCCTCGGGGACTGCTCCTTGATGGTCCCCCTGGCTGTTTGCACCTGAGGAAGAGGCCCCATTGAGCCATCTCCACCCACTTCATCTCAGACCGTCTCCCACAGGTGAGCGTGGCTGCCCGCATGGCACAGAAGATGTCGTTTGGCTTTTACAAATACAACAACATGGAGTTTGTGCGCATGAAGGGGCCACAGGGCAAGGGCCATGCTGAGATGGCGGTCAGCCGGGTGTCCACAGGCGACACGTCCCCCTGTGGGACCGAGGAGGACTCCAGCCCAGCGTCGCCCATGCATGAGCGGGTAAGGGCTGTGCAGCTGGGGGCAGGGCCTCGTATGGCTCAGATCCACTCCCACCACCCCCCTCTTCCTTACAGCCTGGTGAGGTAGCTCTCACCACCCAACCCCAGGGAGGAGGCCGAGGGGCTGTGCCTTGCCCAAGGTCACTCACACAGCAGGGCAGTGCCAGGTCTAGAGCTTTTTCTGCTTCCTGAGCTGCCATGCCAGCCATGCGGAGCCACAGGGGCAGCGGGCAGAGGGCACTCACTGGGGACCCAGACTGGCCCTGGAACCTGCCTCAGTGGCCCTGCTAGGTGAGCATGGCATGTAGCTACACTTCTCCAGTGAGTCAGATGGGGTTGATGATGACAGGAGAGTAGCTGGGCCAGGCAGGGGCCCTGGGACCACCTGGCTGGCTTGTCCAGGAGGTGGTGGTGCCTCTGTTAGCAGCATTCTGTGGGGAGCGTGTGTGTTCCTGCTTCACAGATCTGGGAGCCAGGCCTTTGCTACCTCAGGCCACGGGCTCTGTGGGACAGCACTGGACTTTGAGCCTGTTCTTTCTAGGTTACCACCCTTTCCTGGGGTGAGAGGTTGAGGTCAGTTGTCAGCTTTATTCCCAGAAGCCTTTGGGAGGGACCAGTTTTGTAGGCCCTGGAGTATAGGCAGGGAAAGTCTCCAGCCCACAGCTGTTTTGCTGTGGGACAGCTCAGAGGTGTAGGTCAGGGGCAGCTGGAGGACAAGTAAGTTAATGCACCCAGGTCGGGAGGCAACCTTGCCCAGCCCCGTCTAGGAGGGACATCCACAGGCTGTAATCCTGCTGTGCTGCTCTCGTGGCCTTGGACGTGTCTCTTTTCCTCTCTGGTCTCAGTTTTCTCATCCAGAAATGAGGGATGAAAACAGCTGCTTCCTGAGGAGTCAGGAGGCCCCACGGAGCTTCTGCACGCAGTCCCTGCATGGGGCCTGGCCAACAGGAATAGTTCCCAAGTAGCAACCATTGTAGTCACTATTTGCTGTAGATCTACTTGGAAAACTGACTCTCAAGACTGTAAATGGTGCATAACTGCTACAGTGCCTGAGATGAGGGAGAGGGCTGTCACACTCACAGTTGTGTGCACATCTCCAGGTGGGCACATCTTGGTTGTCTTTCTCTTCTTCAGTGTGTTTTATGAGCCAAACAAAAACAGTAAGTGCTATTTTTTATGAAGATGAGTGAGAATTCTAGGCAGGGGGTCTCTCTTGTCTTTGGAATGAGGTAGTTTGTATTTCTGAGCTTATTTCTGGGATAAGGGGCCTAATTCTTCTCCTGATCCTAAATTGCCCCCTGGGACTCTGACAGGACATGTGTGTGAAAGGCGTGGACTGGGTTCTGGGCTAGACAAACCTGGGTGCCAACTCCAGCCACAAGGTGTTTGCTGAGTGTTAGATACTAGACTGGCCTGCGCCTTGATTTTCCCATCTGTCCAATAGGTATGGCTTTGAGGGGTATGAAAGCCTCTGGCTCCTAGTAGCAGAGAGGCCCTGGGGTTGAGGGGAGAGATTGCTAGGGTCACTCAGCGTCAGTGGCAGGGCCAATCCCTGGGGACTGCCACCTGTGTGCTCACTGTTACCTGTCTCCTTTTCCAGAGGGGTCATTTGTAACTAGTGCATGAGAAATGCAGACTCTGTGTATTGTGGTTTCTGGTGTCTTTTTTTTATCTTTTAAAAACTTTCCCTGGCTTGTGGGAGGACCGTCTGGAGCCCTGCAGCCGCCGGGACTTTGGTGGATGTCGGAGCCGTGATGAGGAGGCCGATGGGTCCCAGAAGTCTTGGTCCCAGCTCATCTTGCTCCTCAGATTCTTGTTTGCATGGGGAGGAGGGAGGAGATGGGCCAAGTTCCCTCTGCCTGGAACGCCCTTCCCCCCCTTCTTCACCTGGCGAACTCCTACTCGTCCTTCAAGACCCAGCTCCAGCAGCATCTCCTCCAGGAAGCCTTCCCTGATTTCCCTCTGCCTTTGTGCTCCGTGTATCCTGTGCTTCCCTTTCTCTGTCTCAGCAGCCAGCACACTGTCTGTAGTTGTCACTTCCTGAGTCTGTTGTCCCTAGCAGACTGTGAGCCCCTTGAGGGCAGGGCCCAGTGTCGTGTGCCTGTCCATCCAAATTGCTGTGCCTACCCAGACCCAAGCAGGTGTGAATGTTTAGTGAACAGAGCCAAATACAACGGAAAGGAGAAGGGATGACAGGGGCACAGAGCTGCTGAGCATGGTGCTTCCCGTGAAGGATGCAGAGACAGGAAGGATGGGCACATTTTAGCCAAGACAAGGCAGGGGGAGGAGCATGGCCTCAGGAGGCAGGAGAGCTAGGTTACATGCCCAGTTTTGCCACCACCCTGCTGGGTGACCTTAGGCAAGTCAAGGTCACTGTCCCTTACTTAGTTTCCTCATTTGTTAGATGGGACCAATCCCAGCCCCGTCTAATGGGATGGGGGAGGGGCTGGTGATCGCTGTAGATAAGTGTTGGTCAGCGTCAGCCACTTTTGTTACTTTGTGCTTGAACAACCCCTCACTGGCTCGTGAGGCCTGGAAGAGGGGTACCCCTACAGTTTGTGGTGGCAGCCTGGCTCTGTGGACAGTGCTGGTGGCCTGGTGATTTACTGGTCCCTGAGATAAAACACATCTCCCAATTTGGGGCCATGAACATAGCCGAGGTCTTCTCCGAAGCCATGTGTTGGAGAAGTTAGATCAAGGGGATGGGTGGGCTTTGGGACTCCTGGTAGGCTTTTCCTGCTGCTCTTGTGACTTCAGCTCTTTGTTCCCAGGTGACCTCCTTCAGCACCCCCCCTACCCCGGAGCGGAACAACCGACCGGCCTTCTTCTCCCCGTCCCTGAAGAGGAAGGTCCCCAGGAACCGGATTGCTGAGATGAAGAAGTCTCATTCAGCCAATGACAGCGAGGAGTTCTTCCGAGAGGACGATGGTGGAGGTGACCCTGAGGCTTGCCTGCCGCCCTCAGTCTCCTCTCGATCTAGATTAGTTATTCATTCATTTGTTCACTTAGCAACTTTTCGAGAGCCTGGGTGCCATATGCCAGGAACTGGGGACAGAGCTGTAAACGGACACACAGAAATCCTGGTGGGCTTAGTCTTTCCCTGGCAGAGTTTGTGCACAATTTCAGGGGTTCCAGGATATTCTGAAGACCTTTGCCTTGCTTAATTAAGAAGGGCTTGAGCTGGGAGTTAGCACATGCCTATAATCCCAATTGTTCAGGAGGTCACGTTGGGAAGATAGCTTGAGCCCAAGATTTGAGACCAGTCTGGGCAGCACAGCAAGACCCTATCTCTTAGAAAAGAAGGGGCTGGTCTGATGGTCTGACTGCTGCACACACAGTGTGTGGGGCTCTTATCAGATGCTACTGTTGTTACTGCTGCTTCTCCATGATGTCTGGGGCCAGCTCGCCCTTTGGGTTTTCCTAGTCCTGGCTCTCCTGGTTCTGAGATAAAACACATCTCCCAGTGCAGCCTTCTTGGGGCCAGGCCACCCTCCGATGACAGGGTCACCATGTGGAGCTGATGCCTTGTGTGGCCTCGCCAGACACCTGCCCAGTGGCCTCAAGACCCTTGGTGCAGCCTCGTCACCTCCTCTGCCCTGACCTGTGCCTTCTCACTGTCCTCAGTGATTGGTACCATCAGCGAGTGGTGCAGCCAAAAAACAGGAGTCACATTTAGGCTGTAGAGTCAGGGGAAGCCACTGGAGGGTTTTGAGCAAGGGATTGACAAAAATCAGAGTTGAGGGCTCAGAATATCACCATGTGGAAAATGGCTGTGGAGGCCAGGGATGGGCTTTAGAGACAAGTTGGGAGGTTCTGCAAGCTCTGTGCTGGCAAGGACCAGAAGCCTGGCTCACCGTTGTCTTTGGGACTGGCTGGTACCTGTGTGTGTTTGCTGGGTGTGCAGAGAGTGAAGGATTCAGTGACAACACTGTTCAGGGCAGGGTGCTAGGGCTGTAAGGAGAGGTGGCAGTCCTTGTCCTGGCCTCTGAGGCCAAGCAGCAGTAGCCTGATGGGGCAGGAGACTCCAGCATTGTCCTTGGACTGCTCTTGTGTGATCCTGGACAAGCCCTTTACCCACCGTGGCTCTTCCAAATCAGAAGGAAAGTGCTAATAACCAGCACAGCCTACCCACGGGCAGGCTCCCCCAACCTGGACCATAGGATCAGGTGATGGGATAGGTCAGCCCAGCCTTGCTGCCCCCATGTCCCAAAGTGCTGGTGCCTAATTCTAGTGACGAACGGGGCACCAGGAAGCGGAGACATTACACACTGTGGTGATGTACCAGATCTTACTGGGGGACTGAGCTCAAGACAGAGAAGGGGAGTGCAGGGGACGGCCGGGGCTTCCACCCTGGAGGGCAGGAGAGAGGTGTCACAGGCAGGATAGCCGCTCTGGGGCATGTGGGTGTCAGTGTGGGGTGGGGAGTAAGGGGTACCCACACCCTGACCTGGCTGCCTCTCTACCAGCGGATCTGCACAATGCCACCAACCTGCGTTCTCGGTCCCTATCCGGCACTGGAAGGTCACTGGTGGGGTCCTGGCTGAAGCTGAACAGAGCAGATGGGAATTTCCTTCTCTATGCACACTTAACTTACGTCACTTTGCCACTGCATCGGATTTTAACAGGTAACGTGGGTTGGTGTGGAAAAACAGCAGCACCCATTGTAGCCAGCTCTGACTCCTGGCCCTGGGTTCCTGAGGGCCACCTGCGGGGCTGTCTGACCCTGTCCTGTTAATTCAGGTGAGGAGCCTGCCAGTTGGGTTCTATGTAAGGGTCTCAGCCCCTGTCTCAGTCCTGGGTGGAACTGGAGCTCTTCAGAGCTGAAGGCCTCCCTCTGTGTGCCTTTCTGGTATACCCTGCCATCCCCTCCTGAGTGGCTGCAGACCCTGGCATGTGTCACTCATTGGTGAGGCGAGTGAGGCTCTCAGGAGGAGTGTGCAGCTGCTGCAGGCCCATTTCCCAGTCTGGAAGGTCCAGGTGGCAGGGTGGCCTCTGTAGGCTGTGAGGCTGGAGAGAAAGTGTGAGCTGCCCGGCGGGCTTCTTCCATGTGGCACTGCTATGGGGGGCACATGGCTGTGTTGAGCTTCCCTGTTATGTCTGCTTCCCTCCCTCGGGCCCTAGACATTCTGGAAGTACGGCAGAAGCCCATCCTGATGACCTAGCCGTGTGCGGAGCCCGTGTGGAGCCCCGGCCCTCCCCGGCTCTGGGAGTGCTGCCAAGTGCCTACCCGTCCACCGCCACCGGGGTCTCTGTGACAAGCTGGAGCCGCAGCCAGGCAGGGCCGCTCACCTCCCGGGGCAGGGCCAACTCCTGAACACCAGCCCAAACTGAAGTGCCTCTTTCTGCCCCCTGCTGGCTCTGCCCTGCCCGTGCCCATGTGCCCAGCGCCCCAGCCCAACTCTGGAGAGCCCTCTGCACCCAAAAAGGACCAGAGGCGCCAAGAGGCTGTAAGAAAGCGTGTAAGGGAGCATTGAGTGCCCAGAAGGAGGCCTGACCTCCTGCCGTGGCGTTCACATCTGACAGCAGGTGAGACCACCCAGCTGGGGGGCACGCAGCATGTCAAAAACTGTCAACTCTTTCTTAAGGAAAACCAATTTAAGATTTTGTAACACCGTACTGGCTGATGAACTTCAGCATCCCAGTCAGCCCTAGCTCATCCTCCCCTTACCACTTTGATCTGTTAGGTCACTGCGGGGAGATGGGGAACCCAAGACGTGTGATGGCTTCACCCTGGGCAGGGAGCGCTTTATCCATGCCCAGTTCTAGAAAGGCCTCGAGCTGATCAGACAGGCCCCGATCCTGCCAGAATGGCCTTTTGCTTCCAGCCAAAGAACACGCCAACATACACACCTCTAACTGGAGACACCCCACTCTGGGCCTCAGATAGTGTGACCCACAGAATTTGGATTCTGAGGGCAGGTGGGTGGGCTTGGTAGCCAGGCAGGAAAACAGGATTTCTGCCGAAGGGTGTCTGATGGGGGGTGGGTTGGGGTTGACGTCCTCCCAGGAAGGTTCTACGTAGAACTCCCATCTTCTGGGGGCTGAGGGAGAGAAGGGCGTGTCATTTCATCTTCCCTGGTTTCCTAAACCTTATATCCTTTGACTGCGCATGCTGTGCCATTTCTAAGACCAGCTCATGGAGCCAAAGAGCAATGGGCCAGACGGCTTCCACGAGGCCACTCTCAGTGGTTCATGGGAGTAGCCATCCAGCCCAGGGCTGTCTGCGGCCTTGTGCCAGCATGAAGGAGTTTCCATCTGCAACCCCCATCACTTTGCTACTTTGCTCTCCTCAGGGCAGGGGCACCTCCTGCCCAACTGGGAATAAACTGGAAGCCGGGTCTGTTCGTTGCTATGGGTTTCGTTTGTTTGAAGTCCCCAGGAATATTTGAGGGGTTCCAGTGAGAAATTTAAAGATCTTTGTGGGGCAAAAAGGAGGAGGAGGGGCTTATGTTCCTATCTGTGTTCATTCTGTGGGCTCCGGAAATGGGACTACTTTGGGGCTTTCTCCAGATTTTGTATATTGTTATTAAAAGCGAGCTATTGCATTTCATTCTGCCTTGGTTTGCCCACCGCTATAAAATGGGGCTGGGGCTGATACCACCTACCTCACTGACATCTCCAGGGTTCAAGTACATGACTGGGTCAGGGTTTGATCCCAGTCATTCCTTATAGCTTGGGTCAGGTGTTAAGACTATGGGGATGCTCACCCCTGACTCCGCCTTCCATAATAATCTAGTCCAGGCTGATGTGGGGGGGGGGACCCGAATGCTCTCCCATTCTCCAGCAGTGTCCAGCTCAGGCTTGAGCTATGTCCCAGCGCTGCATGATTTCATGGACAAAGCCTCAGGGAGCCGAGAGTGTGGCCCAGCCTTCAGGTTATCATTCACGTGTTCTCCAGGGGTGCCCAGTACCGTTCCCAAGTTTGTGTCCATGTGGCTGAAATATACATGTTACTTCAGGAACTTTTTCCTCCTTGTTCATGCTGGGGTCTGACAACTCTTGAACTTGATCTTGGGAGAAATACAGTCCCGGTATGGGAGGGGACAGTGCAGGATGTGCAGCCACACTACCCTCTGTCCTCAGCAGTGAGGGGCACCAGGCCTCTCCCCTGGGGCCAGAGCTTGGCCAAGCTCCGAAGCTCTTCTGGGCCCCTGGCAAGTCAGGCTGCTCTTCGGTAAGATGGTGCCCCCCACCTGCCCATGACTCTGAGGACCAGTGTCAGCAACGTGTGACGGTGCTGTCAGACTATAGAGCAGGTGTGTCCAAGTGGTGGCATCTGGGTAGCATGTAAATAGACAACACATGGTTTTATATCCAACAAATGGCACCTTCCTTCTAAGCAGGTGTTGTTATGGTTCCCATCTTACAGATGAGGAAACAACCAGAGGGTTAAGGGAACTGCCTAAACTGAAAAGCAAGTTAACAACGGCAGGAGTCAAACCCAGGTGTCCAGCCCCAGGCTACATTCTGAACCACATGTGCTGTCTGGACAGATAGACGGACATTTGGTGGAGAATACCTATCTCAGTCTTTAAATCCTGAGGCCAAACTTAATACATGCTCAGAGGCACTTGATAACTAGACATTAAGATATTACTCAGGTTGGTTTTATTCTAAGTAACAAATGACATCAGAAACAAAGTAATAGAGTTAACAGGTGACAGGGCCAGAACCAGGACCCCCAAAGTCCTGGCGTTGATACATTTTTCCTCTTAGGCCGCCATCTTTAGTTTCTCTGGGAACATGCCTGCCTCTTGAGTAGTATAGGGCTGACCAAAGCATACATACTTGTCTTACAGGGAAATTGGGATTAAAGTACACTTTTCCTTTGAGGAAACCAGGGGTCATTTTTTTAGGACATTAAGAAGAAAGTTATGGGGTTTTCTTTGTTTTAAAGAAACGTCATGGTCCTAGATTCGTACAGTGACCGGTCGTCTCCATTTACATGCAGCTCTTCAGCACCTGCAGGCTCAGGTGGCTTCCAGCTCACATCCTGTCGTTCTACAGAAACAGGCAGGGCTCATTATTTCAAAAGAAGAGTATTACATAAAACACAAGTATCAGAAGTCGTGAAAAGAGAAAAATAAAGCAGCAAAATAATCTAAAGCCAAGTCAACTTGGACATAGGCTGGGATTTCTCATGAGTCAAATCATTAACATTTAGGCTTTTTAAGGACTGTGAACAAATCATCAGTTAGGTTTCTGTCTGCAGGGACCAGTGACAGTGAGACAGACATCAAGGCATGTTCCTGATCCTGAACTCAGACCAGGATCTATTTTTGCTGTTTATCACAGATTAGATAGAAGACTTGAAGAATGAGGTAGTAACTTTTTTCTGTTAAAAGACATTCTAGAGGGGCAGCACCTGTGGCTCAGCGAGTAGGGCGCCAGCCCCTATGCCAAGGGTGGCGGGTTCAAACTACAAACAAAAAAATAGCCGGGCGTTGTGGCGGGCGCCTGTAATCTCGGCTACTCGGGAGGCTGAGGCAAGAGACTCGCCTAAGCCCAGGAGTTGGAGGTTGCTGTGAGCTGTGTGATGCCACGGCGCTCTACCGAGGGCGATAAAGTGAGACTGTCTCTACCAAAAAAAAAAAAGACATTCTAGAGGAAGTCTATGTGCAGTTGGTATACTCTAGACCAACGGTTCTCAACCTGGGGGTCGTGACCCCTTGGGGGGGGTTGAACGACCCTTTCCCCTTTCACAGGGGTCGCCTAAGGCCATCGGAAAACCCATCTTTCTGATGGTCTTAGGAACCGAGACACCGCTCCTCATGTGTGGGGTTCACCACAACATGAGGAACTATATTAAAGGGTCGCAGCATTAGGAAGGTTGAGAACTGCTGCTCTAGACTAACTGGAAAAATATGTATTTTACAGTGTCATAATATGGTGGCTTGAAATTGTCGGCCAAAATTCTTTGAAAGGCTTATAAAATCTGTCAACTTTTACATGAACTGAATAGGTTTCATTCTGATCCATACTTCTCTTGGTTTTCCAATGTAGCTAGAATTTGGTTTCATATCCAGCTTCAAAAACTAAGTACTTCTGACATTATGCCGACTCTAAGGGATATGGAGATGCAGGTGCCCTTGAGCTTGAACAGTAAAGCAGGGGTCGCACCTGCTGGGGGCTCTGTCCTTTTTTCACTTCTCGCTGCCTGACTTCATGCTGATGTGATGCTCGGTGGAGCAGGGAGCCCCTTCTCTGAGCCCCTGCAACAAATGCCTACTGCACCCCTCCTTGGACCACACAGAAGCCAGCTGACTTGACAGAAGTGGCCCAGGGCTGGATTCAGAAGATACAGCAGTTGGAGCCTCAGTCGGGGAAGCCACAGATGTGTGACAATGTCTGTGTTTACAGGTTTCTAAGATTCCCGGGGCAGCTGGGCATGTTTATTGTTATGTCCCAGTCCTTGGGCTCAGTGACCCTCAGACTCTGCTGGGCTGCTTGAAGCTTCTGTCTTCTGTTATCCTTTAGTCCCTCCCTTTGTAAGTCAGGCAGTTTAGGTGCAAATATTCTTTTCCGTTTCCAAATGAGGTGTTTGAGAGTAATTAAATCTGCAGAGAAGACCTGTTGAGATATTTCACCATTTTGAAGCTTAACTCATGATTTCTATAAAATATATTTTAGCAAAAACACCTTGGTGGCATACATTGAATATATTATGATAGTATGCTATTTCCATAAATATCAATAGTTTCTTGATTATCAATAGTTTCTTTCACACCTAGTAGAAATCATTTCTAGGCAGTATTTGTGGTTGGTGTTAGCTTTGCTTTATGATTTCATGTTTCTTTTGAAAGTTGATTTGCATGTTAGATATTTAAATTTTATTTTCTTCTGTGTTTTCCTCTAATGAATCTGAACCTAGTTTTTTTTTTTTCTGTAGTAGACATTTCAGGTTAAATACATGTATGCACATTACAGCAAAGTGGTAACTTAGTGATTGAACTTTATAACTTGCCCCAACAATTCCTTAATTTTGAGCTTTCACACAGACGACTTTCTGGAACTGGAGTGTGTCAGAGGCTTCACTCTGACTGGCAGCGATGAGCAGCGAGGGGGCTGGTGGGTGGGTGACTTCAGCTTGGCCAGAGATACAATATTTGCAAAATGAAATCATATGATGTGTTCAGGTTTAGCTTTCAGCCTCTGTAAAGTAGTATGTGTCCTCTCATTTGTACTGTGAAGTTTTCGAAGCTTTTTCTAGAGAGCCTTTTAAAAACCCTCACAGAAATGGAGAAGGACCTGGAATAGAAGCCAGGAGTCCCAAGTTCAGATTTTGACGGCTCCCCAAGAAGCTGCCTGGTCTTCTGGAAGATGAGGGTTCTTGCAGCTGGGTGGGAGGATGTGGAACGTGCCCATGTCATTCTTTCTGGATCCCTTCCTCAGCCTGCTGCTGCTGGTTTATCAGAGGCAGGGGCAGCCTCAGGGTCACTGTTCATACAATGGGCTTTTTCTTTCTATGGGCAGGTGGACGTGTTAGGTCATCACAGGGGAGGGGTGGAAGGCCTAAGACCCTGAGTTACAGAATGAGGGCAGAGAAAAGGAGCATGCGGACACATTCAGGACTACAGTGAGGGACTTCACACCAATGACACCTTCTGGAAACAGTCCCTCACTTAGAAACACCGTAGTTTTCTGACCCAGCATCCCCAAGGGCAACCTGTGCGGGATCGGTGGTTAGGAAGGCGGTGGTCTAGCAGGTAAAGATTCCTTGCCATGTAGATCAAACACTCTTCTTGTTAAATAATTGGGAAGTCCATTTAAAAGTCACCTGAAAAATGTGTAATAGATATTTGGGGAGAAAGGCTCTATCTTGGAAGCTACCTGCAATAAACTTATTCCTATTAATTACTACTCTTGAAGGCCATTTTTGCTGTTTCAGTTCTTAGTCAAACTTTTAGGAACTATTGTCATGCCCTAGCTTAGAAAACAAAGATAATGGGGGAAAGGAAAACCTTTGGGAATCCATTCCTGGAAGGAAAGAAATGTACAATAACCCAGAACACACATGGACATAGTTCACTGTAAATATGCATGTCGAATGTGAAACATGCTGAATTTTGTGCTTGATTGTTAAAATGACAACAGCTGGAAAATTTACATGAGGAAGGGAAAATACCTGTTTCTGGTGTTAAAAGAAAGGATTATGTTGTCTTTTCCTTATAGCTTCTTGAGTCACCTCCTGATTTAGCCTCTTATAAACCAGGTTAACAAGATATTTTAAGGATATTCTCGGAATTTGACTTTAATAAAACAATTAGGTTGCTCAGTTTGAAATAACCATGGTTTTTAGTGAAACTTGAATGATTATATTTTGAATAAACAATTTTGCTCAAAAGATTTTAGCCAATTCCAGAAACCGACTAAGTTTAGTCATTTAATGGGCACACATGAACCTCAAGGGGCAAACTGGAGGCTTAGACACATTATCTACCCTGGGCCTGGGTTTTCTCAAGTGCCACTTAGCTTCCTGGGACGTAGTGATGTTGAAGTGAGATGAGGTTATGTACATAGGGCCTGGCAATTACGATGATCACTGCTGTTTCTCCCTGAAATGGGAAAGTCCTGGGGAGCACGTGTGCTGGGGGTTCTCTGGCCTGAGCACGCATCGGGATCACCTGTCAAACCTAGACAGCTGGTGATGAAATACTTCGAAATCAGGAAGTGATGATCCTAAAACTCTGAAAATACTAAAGGCTACCGAATTGTATTCTTTGAAAGGGTGAAATTTATATGAATTCTTTTATCTTTTAAAGACAGACTTGAGCCCCAACCAGAGGTTCTGACTACAGGCCCAAGGGTTTGGATTTCCAGTACAGTAAGCTCGTAGGTGTGGCTGTGAGGCTGCTTCTGGCCCAGCCTGGTAGCTGAGAACCTGCAGCAGGGCTGGTGCTGTTCAGGGACAGCCTTGTTCTTCAGATTAGCATGCTTTTTTTTTTCCCTGCAGTTTTTGGCCAGGACTGGGTTTGAACTTGCCACTCCCGGCATATGAGGCCGGAGCCCTACTCCTTTGAGCCACAGGAGCCGCCTTTTTTTTTTTTTGAGACAAGAGTCTCACTGTATCGCCTTGGGTAGTGCTATGGCAAGTGCCATGGTGTCATAGCTCACAGCAACCTCAAACTCTTGGGCATAAGCAATTGTCTTGCCTCAGCCTCCCAAGTAGCTGGGACTATAGGCGCCATGCTTTTATTGTCATTTAAATAGTTTCCACTGGATGTTAATAGTTCTGGAAAAATACTTCATGTATAACTTAAGTCTTTGCAAAAAAATTGTTTTTGAGAGTCTCACTGTTTCTCAGGCTAGAATAGCTCACAGCAATCTCCAACTCCTGGGTTCAAGTGATTCTTTGGGCTCAGCCTCCTGAGGTGGGACTTTCAGGCGCCTGCCACAATACCCAGCTAATTGTTCTATTTTTTTTTTTTTTTTTGAGACAGAGCCTCAACCTGTCACCCTGGGTAGAGTGCTGTGGCATCACATCTCACAGCAACCTCCAACTCCTGGGCTCAAGCGATTCTCCTGCCTCCGCCTCCCAAGTAGCTGGGACTACAGGCACCCGCCACAATGCCCGGCTATTTTTTGGTTGCAGCTGTAACTGTTGTTTGGCGCGCCTGGGCTGGATTCAAACCCGCCAGCTCAGGTGTACGTGGCTGGCGCTTTAGCCGCTTGAGCCACAGGCACTGAGCTCAATTGTTCTATTTTTAGTAGAGAAAAGGGTCTCTTTCTCAGGCTGGTCTTGAACCTCCTGAGCTCAAGGAATCTTCCCACCTCTACCTCCCAGAGTGCTGGTTACAGACTGTGAACCACCACACCTGGCCTGCAATTAAACCAGGTAGTATCTCTCACCAGAAAAATGCTGAATAACTTAGGAAACTTTAAAAAATGTGAACATGACTCCAAAATACAGCACTATCATAATTGTATTAGATTTTAATGTTAGTGTCTTAATAGTAATGTTCAAAATTGCCAAAAGCTTAGTTACATAAACTCCAAATAATTCTCTTGATCATGCTGAGCCTTAGTTTTTTGAATTTCCTTAGGAAAGCTCAGGTCTCTGAGATGGACCTGGACATGCCTGCCAGGCACCTTCACTTTTCAATAGAAATCCAACCTCCCTAACCTGTTTCTTTAGAAAACCTGCCCGGAGTCCCTGTCTCAGGTGCTTTAAGGACTAACCAATCAACCGCTGGATCCTTGCACACTGGCCAGCAGTTGAGGCCATTCCCATTCTTATTTGTGAAAACTTTAACAATAAAAACCTTGGTCTGAATAGTTTTGGTCTCTCCTTCACCTCCAAACCCACCTTCCTGTTGTTCAGGGAGGTTTCTGATTGCTCTTTTTGCATTATTTTCCCTCATGTCTATCTGATTCGTTTTTTTTTTTTAAGACAGAGCCTCAAGCTGTCACCCTGGATAGAGTGCTGTGGCATCACAGCTCACAGCAACCTCCAATTCCTGGGCTCAAGCGAGTCGCTTGCCTCTGCCTCCCAAGTAGCTGGGACTACAGGCGCCTGCCACAACGTCCGGCCATTTTTTGGTTGTAGCCGTCATTGTTGTTTGGCGGGCTGGGGCTGGATTCGAACCCGCCAGCTCAGGTGTACGTGGCTGGCGCCTTAGCCCGCTGAGCCACAGGCACCGAGCCAAACCTTTAGGTTTTTAACTGACATAAAGGATATATTTTCAGAACTGAAAAAAAAAAAGGAAGAGAAACATAAGCACCTAGTTTTTTCATGGAGTTAACTAATTTCCCATATTTACTACCGAATTCTGATATACTTTTAACCTTTAGACCGTGGGCAGAATAGTATGGTAAAATTTTGTAGCCTGTATTTACCCTGGCAGAATTGTGAGCAATATCTAAAAATCATGCACTAGATATTTCATCTAATTAATCTCCTGCCAAACGCTAATCTCCTGTGAAATTCAGCTTCCATAGAAATAATTTGACAAAGTGGTTTCAATTGTTAACGGTAAAACTATTTGAAGAGAAAGACCAAATTATAGATGCCTCCCTTTCATCTGTAGGTTAAAAAGCAAATCCAATGTCTAACAGTGAACAGTTTTTGATTTCTTTGAATGTTTTTGTTACTTGAGGAATTACCAGGCAAAGCTTTCTGCCACTAAATCATACTCCTCACATCTGCAGTTTCTTTTTTTTTGAATTTTTTAATTTTTTTTTGAGACAGAATCTCACTATGTCACCCTGGGTAGAGTGCTTTAGCATCACAGCTCACAGCAACCTCCAACTCTTGGGCTTATTGATTCTCTTGCCTCAGCCTCCCAAGTAGCTGGGACTACAGGCGCCCGCCACAACGCCTGGCTGTTTTTTTGTTGTAGTTGTCATTGTTGGTTGGTGGGCCCAGGCTGGTTTCAAACCCGCCAGCCCGGGTGTTTGTGGCTGGTGCCCTAGCTGCTATAGGCGCTGAGCCCACATCTACAGTTTCTAGGAGTGAATGAACTTAAGATATTTTAATTTAAAATAATTTAATTTCAATAATGATTTTATTTCAATAATTTAATTCCTTGATGTCCTCTGTTAAAACAAGTAAAATAAAACCATGGAAGATACTAGGTACTTTCAGCCTAATTTGCTGGCAATCAGCTGAAAACAATCTATGTTGAGATTAGAAAATTGAAGGTCTAAATGTGGGAATTGGGCCTTAGCAATACTTGATGTTTTAAAAGGTTTTTTTAGGGCCTGGGTGAGGATCAAAGACAGGATGTACATGACCAGTGGGGCTGTGTTCAGGAATAGGGTGAGGTACCTGGTGAGTACTTGATATAATAATAAAATGAACTGAAAATCAAAAGGAAAAAAACATGCAAAAGCAAAACCCAGCACTGTCGTAACAGCCAGGTCAAAGGATTGTTTTGTGGATTGAGAGAAAGAATTAAGGCCAGGAAAGGGTGCATATTTTTTAATGCACCGAGAGCAATACAATGTGTGAAAATCATGGGGTTAATTGTTTGCACTAAAGGATGTGAGAACAGAAGGGATCAGTGTTGGAGAAACCAGCTGCGCGGTCTGCAAGGGTTGCTTGAAAGGCTCTTTGCCTCTCATTAGCAGTCAGATTACAGTTCACAGCCATCTTTTTGCTAAAATCAGGGGGTCTTCTCGTGACATGCAGGGTGTGCTCACTGGGTTCAGACGGTTACACTGTTGTTCCTTTTTTGTATCTGGTTTATAAATTTACTGGGGCCTATTTCTGAAGAAATTTCCTGCCCATATTCTCATCACAGAAGGGGTCTGCTTTTAATGATTTGGTTAATGCCTTTAACATTTGAAACAATCTCAGCTCTGCTTATTCAGTATAATTTAAACAACGGAAGCCAAAATTTTAATTAACTAGCATAAATTGTTTCCCTACCAATCAATTCCCTGGAACTGTTTTAATATATACTTTCTATTAATAGCTTGAGGTAGGGTACTATTTTGGAGATATTGAACCAATCTATTTTCTGTGTCCATAACCTTTAATTCCAAAATCACCCTATAGCCTCAAAGACAGTAGCTACCCTGCAAAGAACCCAGGTCATAACATGTTTTCCTATTTCGTTTTGAGGCTCGCTGATTTAGGGTAGGGGTATAATGTAGATGATCTCTTCTGGCTCCTATTATTTATGCAGAGAGATAGTAGAAAGTCAATGCAACTGACTCAGGCTCTAGAACCTTACATGTTCCTTTCTATTTGTTCTATCAAGGGAATGGGGCCCAAGCCATAACAGGTTTTCCTATGGGTTCTCAGCTTCCCATATACCTCATTCTCACAGATAACCATTACAACTGCTGTTAATGAAGCCTCTGTTTCTTCTCATTCCTTTGAGATTGGATTGAGTTGGGCGGGGTGGGGGGGAGGCCAAGGTGGGTGTAGATAAGAAACTTCCCTCCATTTTCTTCTTTTTCCTTTTTCCTAACAATATGTTAAGAACTGGGGGAGTGGTATATTAGTTTTCTAGGGCTGCCATAATGAAGTGCCACAGACTAAGTGGTTTAAAAAACATAAATTTATATTTTTACAATTCTAGAGGCTATAAATATAAGATCAAGGTATCTGAAGGCTTGGTTTCTCCTGAGGCCTCTCTCTCGGGTAGTTGATGGCCACCTTCCTGATGTGTTTTCACATGGCCTTTCCTCTTTGCATGCATATCCTGGTGCCCAAATGCCCATATGTCCAAATTTTCTCTTATAGATATACTAGTCAGGTTGGACTAGGGTCTACCTAACAGCCTCATTTTGACTTAATGACCTCTTTATAGGTCCTACCTCCAAATACAAGGTTCCAAAGTACCAGGATTATAGCTTTAATAAAGAACCTATGGGGGGGCACAATTAAGCCTATATCAGGTAGGGTTTGGGTTTGTGACCTCTATCACATCCTTATACTACAAGACATTAAACTTCATGGTGTTGAACAGAAATGATATTTTCTTTACCCTCTGAAAGAAACTCTGTCCTATCTCTTGAACTCAGAGCTTCAAGACTGAAATTAATGAAGATGAAAATACATCAGTTTAATGTCTACCAATGTTATCTCCACTACCTCCTAGTACTACCTACCAGAGATTACTGCCTGGACCAGATCTCAGAAACCTCCAAGAGTGGAAGGGGGAACAGAGGTAGGCAAAGAAGAAGAAATTTTATTTATTTTTATGTAGTGGAGGCTATATTCTCCTTTTTCTCTGTCTTGTTCCTACTTGTAGAAGGACGGTTAGGCCCAAGTCTTTCCTTGCCTGAATAGGAAATTGAGATTCATTCTATTTGGAAATGAACTATCATGAACTATCAATAGCCAAAGAAATCAACATCATTGGGCTGAAGAGTCTAAAACTGAGCCATCTGTTAGCTACTAGACACCTAGTCATGTATTGTATGACAATGTTTCAGTCAACAACTGAATACATATATGATGATAGTCCCTCACATGCATAAGCTGGATTCATATTAAGTAAGACATAGTTAAATATAATATACCATCTCACAGTAAGTAAATTATAATGTATTTATTATATACAATTTTATACTTTTATAATAAAAAATATAAATAATATGTTTACTATACCTTTTCTATGTTTAGATATGTTTAGAAACACAAATAATTATCATTGTGTTACAATTGCCTGTAGGACTCAGTATAGTAATGTATTACAGAGGTTTGTAGCCTAGGAGCAATAGGCTACACCGCGTAGCCTAGGTATATCATAGGCTATACCATCTTGGTTTACATAAGTACACTCATAATGTAGGTACACTGTAATGTTCATACAATGAATGGTATAGGAAAAATAAAGCATTTCACATATTTATAGACTGATATAAAGTGGTTTGTAGCATCTATTGTAAGTTGAAAGACAAAGTATAAAACTGGCATCTGTAATGTGCTCCATTATATGTAAGAGAAAAAGGGAAC
>CAUYRH010083792.1:0-29599 GCA_963574655.1 Perodicticus potto | reverse complement strand
GGCAAGAGAATCGCCTAAGCCCAGGAGTTGGAGATTGCTGTGAGCTGTGTGATGCCACGGAACTCTACCGAGGGCAATAAAATGAGATTCTGTCTCTACAAAAAAAAAAATGTACAATAATTGGAGATATAGATATGGATTATATTTACTCAATATAAGGAATTTGGTAAATCCAAAATCTGCAAAGACAATGTCCTAGTCCAAAAGCCAGAAGCTACTGTAGAATCAGAAAGAGCTGATGTTCTGGTTGAAGGCACTCAGGAAGGAGAATTTTCTCTCCCTTGACAGAGGGTTAGCCTTTTGTTCTAGCCAGGCCTTCAACTGATTAGATGAGGCCCACCCAACTTATGGCTAGCAATCTGCTTCACTCTACAGATTTAAAGGCTGATTTCATCCAAAAATAGGCTCCCAGAAACACTCAGAATGTCTGAGCAGATATATGGGTGCCTTGTGGCCCGGCTGACACATAAATTAATCCTCACAGTGGGTAAGATGTCTTACAAATCATAAAGGTTAAAATGATGGGGATTATTCCACTTATATGAGGACCCCAGAGTAGTGAAACTCATAGAGACTGAAAGTAGAATGGGGGATTCTAGGGGCCAGGGACGGTTAAGGGGAGTTAGTATTTACTGTGTTTCAGTTCGGAAGGATGAAAAGTTCCAGAGACGGAGAACAAGTGACCATTGCACAGCCCTGAGAATGTCCTTAACACCACTGAGTTATGCATATAAAAATGGCTAAGGTGGTAAATATGTTATGTTACATGCATTTCACCAAAATAACATTATTGTTAAAAAAAAAAACACTACTTAGGTAAATGGGGTCATTCATTGTTTTAAAATGAAATAATAAATATATGCCTAATTTTTTTTTAAAGGATTGTTTTGCTTATCTACTGTTTGCCTAACAAAATCATACCAAAACCCAGTAGGGCAGCAGCAGCAACGTGCTGCCGTCACGATTCTGCTCTTCCTGCTGGGATCTCTCACGTAAACATAGACGCAGCCACCTAAGACGACCACTGTCCAGGCATGCAGGCAGTGACGTCGCAGGCTGCCCCCCACCTCTGTGTGGTCTCTCTGTGGGGCCACCATGGACTTTTCCACGTAGTGGTCGGATCCCAAGAGTGAGAACCACCAGGTCACTGGTGGAAACCAGCAGCTGCCTTAAATCTAGGCCTGGACCTTCATCCTGTCCCGGTATCCTCGTGTAGGGGAAGCACTCAGAGGCAGCCCCTCTTTCAAGGGGCAAGAAACTAAAGCCCACCTCTCAGAGGGGAAAGCAAGAAGAATCTGTGGCCACCCTGGATCCACCACAACGGCTCCAGGAGGCACAGGGACAGGTGCACAGAAAGCCAGTGCATTCTTCCTGAGCGTTCATTTGTAGTCAGCAGAGGTAAGTGGTGAACGGTCTCCTAGCTAACACATCCTTACTTGAGTAGACCCTCAAGGTACATCACTGCACTCAGCCAGCCAGCTTTCCAGGGCTCAGTTTGTGTAACATCTAGTCAGTGCTGAAATCCTGCAGAAATTCAACTTTCTAAGATGACTCAGAAGCCTGCAGCACCCCGGGAAGGCCTGGGGTCACGCCAGTAGCATCCATTATCATTTCACTGGTCCCACACCCCAGAGCTGGTTGACAGAATGCCAAAGAGATAAACCACTTTTACTGTAATTCACACTCTGAAAAAACAGGGATTTACTAAGCAAATTAAGAGGGCGAAGAAACTTGCAGGGGTGACATTTAGCCCACTCAAGGCACCAAACTTTTTAAGCACTTTAGAAGCTCGATTTACATACAATTACAGGAATGTCTCATTTTTCCACCCTTGTCAGAGGAGGAGGTTTTGTATAAGTGAGTTTTGCAGATAATGGCTGCTCTCCCCAGAAGCACCAAGTCATTTTCACCAGACTGGACAGAAGTCTGTGTCCATTGTATCATAAGCCTCCTCCAGTCACCAAATGAACACACAGCTTCATCGTACAATTCCCTAAAAACACAGCCCTGGAATTACCTGAGCACGGCCTGGCTATCCTCACTATTTAAAAACCTTCCTCCTGCAAGATGCTGTCTTTTGGTTTTGTTTTAATAAATTATTTTCTTGCATTTTTTTTTTCTAACTTAAGGTGCAAAGAGTTGCAGGTAGGGAATTGAGACAGCCCACTCCTAGGTTGGTGGCCCCCTATTTCCATCCTTCTTTTTTGTTCATGATTATTACTTTTTATTTCTAATCCCCGGGCTCACTTCTTACCTCCCTTTAGGATTCCTCAGTCACACATTTGATGCACATTTTCCCTGTACAAGTCCTAGTAAGATGCAGTGTGTTTTCTGTGCCTATGTTCTTGCATTAATACAAATGGTGCTGTGCTAAAGTTCACTCCCCACTTTTCTACTAACTCTATGTCTTTCGAATGGATATATCTCGCTTCTAAAGGCCGTTTTGTATTTCATACATATCCACAGTGCTTTTGTCTCTGGTTGCTGTGGCCATAGGCAGCCGGGTCGACTCCAGCTCCGGTCCCAGACACTAGACACCATGAGCATCCTTGCACACCGAGGGCAGTTACCAGGGCTGAAATGGGGACCACACAGATGCAGGTGCACACACGTTCCTGATGGCTCTCCAGGGTGACCGTGACAGTTTCTGTGCTGAGTACTCCTGTAATGTGCCCACATCATCGCCAGCACTTAGTATTATTCAATTTTTGTGGCTTTTGGTCAATCTGATGTAGATAAAACAGTGCCTGCTTGTTTTACTTTCTACTTGCTGGTGAGGAGGAGGCTGGCTGAGTCTCCACAGGCATGTCCACTAATCTGGATTGCCTGGTCATCTTTCCTCCCTGTCTGTCATCTACAGTTGAGTGTCTGTCATGTCTCTTAGAAAACCCAATGCTTCATGTAGTAAATACATTCCTTCCCGTGGGTTATAGCTCTTTCCTCTTCCCTGCTAATCTCACCTGTCACTTTTAATGCCCTCCATATCTTTTTGTCACAATTGCCCCGACCCCCAACCAGCACTCCCCCCCACTCCATCTCCCAACACAGTTCCCACACCTGGGTCTTATTCGGCCTTTCTTTCTTTCTGACGTGTCCTTTTCCCAGTCAAATTCCTGTCCAAGCCCTAAAGCCAGATTCAAGTCTTCCCTGAAACCCCAAAGGAACTTGCTTTACCTGCAAGTTGCACATTCCACCTTCTCCTCAAGTTAGTCACTGTGATCCCCACTCCCCCTCGAAGATGCAAAGCCTGGTGAAGGCAGACTCTGAGCTCAACCTGGCTTTCTATTCCTGGAATAAGCCACGCAGTGGCAGACAGGTAATGAGCAATCAATACCCACCTATCAAAAAAAATAAATCAATCTTTTTTTAAGTTTATAGCCTGAAAAGTGAGCCATCTCTGGCCAGCATTCATGCAATCTATAGAAATATGTTGATACTACAGACAACTTCATTGTCAAGCCCAGCAAGCACCTTTGCCTTCAAAACAAGCAAAGGCATAGAAGGAATTCATTCAGCAAGTCCAAGGCTGGATCCAGGCTGACCTGGTGTCCGTGGGACCAATAACTTTGACAGGCAAGGAGAAAATGGAGAACAGGGAAGATCCTAAATCTTTCTTCTGGAACGGTGTTTTTCAACCTTTCTTATCTCATAGCACATGTGAACCTATAGTTAAACTTCTGCGGCACAGTTAAATTACGTTATTAAAAAAAAAAAGAGTAAATGATCTATGTGTATTTGACTCAATAAAAAGAAAAAAAGAAAAAAAAGAGTAAAAAATAAGAATATACTTACTGTTCCTGGAACTTCTTTTGAAAATACTTTAATTATGGTTCTTTAAAAATGTTCATGGGGGCAATGCCTGTGGCTCAAAGGAGTAGGGTGCTAGCCCTATATACCAGAGGTGGCGGGTTCAAACTTGCCCCTGGCCAAAAGCTGAAATAAATAAATAAATAAATAAATAAAATGTTCACAGCACACTGGTGTGCTGCAGTACTCTGTTTGGAAATCGAGGGGATGAAGATGTCTGATTCGACCATGGTGCACAAGTTTGCATTCAGCTTATCTATCACTGTATAACAAACAACCACAAAATAGCTCTTAAAACAATGCTAGTGCTAGTTTCTCTCCCACACTTGAGGTTTGACTGGGCTCAACTGGGAATTTTCAACAGGGAGGTAGGTAAGTAGGTGTTATAGTCAGGCTGCAGCTGGAACTGCAATCATCTTGCAAGCCCCAGTTTCAAGGAGAAGGGAAGTAGACTCCCTGTCTTGATGATGGATGGCAACGTTTGGAAAGTGTGTAGGACCTGAAATATGACCATAGCCATTTTTGGAAAACATGATCTTCCTAAGCCAAAAACCAGGCTGAAGGAATGATGACATCTCAGTCACCTGCCCTGTGCAATGAGCAGGTTGGGTCAGGCCAGTGGTTTTCAAATTTCTTTGTAATAACTTTTGTCTAACAAACTCTGTTTCTAAAACTTAACAATGTCGTCTTGAAATAAAGACCACACAAAGCCCTGTCCACCTAGTGTCCCTCTTCTACCTTGTACTTCTAAGCCCCAGCCAGGTCCTCTGCTTTGACAATTACATACCCTCAAGTTGGAGCTCAGCCCCTGCAGTTGGGTTCCTCCCTGGCTCCCCAACTCTGCCTGAAGATCAGGAAACCCTCTTTCTCTCTCCACTCCCATTAACCAGCCTGGGAGCTGATTGATTCAATCTAACAGAGATAGATTGGTAAAATCACACTCACAGTAGGTGCTAGAGAGTAATGGTACCCAGGAGGGACAGGTCAGCAAAAAGGGAACAAACCCAGGCAATTTTCAGACGTCTCCACTGCCCATTACTTGGTTCACTTAAATAAACAAATAGCCCCCAGGCAATCAGCAGCCAGAACCACAGCAGCTGCAGGAATGATTTCCTTTCATTAGACACAAAGACTAATCAATGCCCTTAATCGCACCACCACATGCCCAAACAGCACGAGCCAATCCCAGCCAGCTTTCCACTCCTGGGCATCTACTGGACACTGGGCAGGTGAAATGCCTGCTTTTACCCTACTCCCACCTGACATGGCTGGGGCTAGAGGGAGCAGATGCAGACTGGCGTGGCCGAGATGCTAGTGAACGCGCAGTGTGAAAGGGCTGGCAGGACTGGGGTGCAGACAGCATCTTCCGGCTCCCCGGGTCAGGTGCCTGGGGCCATCAAGGAGGTTCAAGAAGAAGTACCAGGTCCACCCAGAAGCAGCCCCTACATCAACATCCAGGGTCCACTCTGACACCCGAATGTGTTCAGGAACAACTGCTTAGTGGGCTCCTGGGCACATCCCTCTTTTCCCAGTGAATGGATCACTTGGGGACAGGGACCATGCTGACACTTGGGCCAGATAACCAGGGAGTGACCTAAGTAGCCAGAAACCATCTTCTCTTAGTTTGGCTATGCTCCCAACCCCAAGATCCTTCCACATGGACCCATCCTGAGGATAGCTGTGGATACAGTTTCAGGGTCCCTCATTCCCAGACCCACTCCAGCCTCACCTGAACCTAAGCTGAACACAAACAGGTGCACCATGGTCGAATGGGACGATCAGACATCGTCACCTGACTTTACTCTGCTGCCATCTCTGAACTCAGTGAGCACCTCGGCATCACAGATGGCCAAGAAAAAAGCCCCACAAGTATAACTATCTCATCAACCACGTCAAGAGACTGAGGCTCAGATTCAGTAAATCTCAAATTCTTGTCATTGTCTTTGTATCATGATTTTGGCCATGCCCTACATTTTATGTAATATTTTTCATGGGACCAAATTACTTAGTAGGATAAAAAGAGACTATATTTATTTTAAGGAAAACTTTTTATCACTGCCCAAACTAGAAATCCAGTATCACATGCCCTAAATAGACTATGACTATAAAAAAATTAGCACAATGGGAGCTCATGGTGGATTAAACACAGATGTTTTACTTTGCTCATTCCTGAAACCCTCATAAAATGACAGTTAAGGAATGAAAAAGAAAAGGCATAAAACCCACAGGACCAAAAAGAATAAAAGAGGAGCAGAGAGCAAGTGATGACTGTCAACAAAATTTGGGAGACTAGTGAGAAAATGGATTAAGATTAATTGACATCTAGGCCTCGGGAAAAGGTAAGAGTTCAGGTAGGGCTGAAACCAGGAGGATTAATGGAAAGCCTTAATTCAAAACTGACGGAAGCCCAGCTTCCCTTTCCCTCCCTCCCCATCCAGGGGCCACTCCTCATTCCTAGAAGACGATGAAATAATGAAAATAGTCCTTCCATCATCAAAAAAATTTTGTGACTTACATTGTCCAAGTCAAAAATGCTGTTAAAAATAGTAACAAATCCTCAGTGTTTTACTACCTGGGGGTCACACTGTCCTTAGGCAACAGACCATTACTCTGCCTGCATGAAAATGGTAAGGCCCAAAGGGAATTGGCGGCCATTGCAGCTTCTGGTAAACTCAGATAAGAAAAAATATTACAACCATGAAATACAGCATAAAACTGTAACAACAACAACAAAAAAACTACCCAGAGAACAAGAAAAAGATCAAAATGATAGCAGAGAATAGAGAAAGGAAATGTAGAGGAGAAGAAATTATTAAAGAAATAATACAAGAAAGTTTTCCAGAAACTGAAGACTTTGGTGTTCTGCCTGAACAGGCTCACAGAGTACTAAGAGAACTAAGGAGCCACCAGCCACGCCAAGGAATATCAATGATTGTGAAATTTCAGAACACCAAGAGTAGAGAGAAAGACCCAAAATCTTCCAGAGAGAAAACAAAATAAAAATATAACAATAACAACAACCTCAAGAACCCAGGTCACAAAGTCACATAGAAGAGAAATTGGAAATGAGTGAATCAAGGAACTTTTCCTCAGCAACACAGGAAACCAACGGAATAGTGGCTTTAAAGTTTGAAGAAAAAACTACCTCAACTTTTGAATTTTATACACAGCCAAACTATCAATCCAATGTAATGGAATAATAAACACTTTTTTTTTTTTTTGAAAGTATGTATGGTGTTGAAACTTTGCTTCCAAAACACCCTTTCTTGGGAATATCAGAGGATGTGCTCCACCAAAACAAAGGTGTACATCAAGAAAGATAAAGACACGGGACCGTGGGCACAGGACAGCAGCAGGGAGATTGCCCTGATGACATCTCTGTTGTAGGCAGGGGGAGTCTTGAGGTCAGATGGGGCTGTCGGATGAACAGCCCCAGAAGAGATGCCTGCGGGAAAAATGGAGCTGACGGATTAACTGATGGGGGTGGCTCTTTGTACAGAGCTCCTGGAGGATGTGGGAAGAGTCAACCAGATGGCCAAAGAAAGCCCAGCAAAAGAAGCTGGGGCCGAGAATGAATGACATCCTGGGATACTACTCAGCTAAGCTGGGAAGAGTCTCTGCCCACTCATAATGAAACACTAAATCTGGATTTAATCATTAAAAAAAATACAACAAACTTATGGTGGGGAGTTGGAGAGAGAAAAGATATATGTGAGGAAGGTACGACCACTCTTATATTTAGAAATTAATAATATATACCTGTTGTAAGAGAAAAACCAGGAAGCAGTAGCAAGGGCATGTCGTTTAAAAGTACAGCAGCAAAAAAGTCAGAGAGGAACAGCTGTAAGAACTGAGAGGGGTCTCTTGGGGAACTGGCGTTCTGGGGTTGGGTGGGCCAACCCAGGGGCCGGACATTCAGGACAAGTCTTATTCCATTCACTTGTGTATTAAATAATGATTATGTATTATTTTGACACTAAATTTTAAATGGCTTAAAAATAAATATAATTAACACAAAGCAGTCTGATTGAATTTTCACTGGATATTGTTGCTTGTTCCAAGCTCTGAGCCTAAGGTCTGATTTCTCCTTAAAAAGGAGATTAGAGGCTGGGCATGGTGGCTCACATCCATAATCCTAATACCTTGGGAGGTCATGGAGGGCTGGTTACTTGAAGCAAGGAGTTCAAGACCAACCTGGGTAACATATTGAGACCCACTCTCTAAAAAAAAAAAATAATAATAATAATATTAGGCCAGGTGCCGTGGCTCACATGTGTAATCCTAGCTCTCTGAGAGACCAAGGAGGGTGATGGCTCAAGCTCAGTAGTTCCAAATCAGTCTAAGTAAGAGTGAGACCCATCTCTAAAGGTAAATAAATAAATAATTAGCTAGGCATGGTGGCATATGCCCGTAGTCCTAGCTACTTAGGAGGCTGAGGCAGGAGGATTGCAGTAAGCGATGACATATCACCTAGTTTAGCCTGGGTGAAGAGTGAGACTCTGTCTCTAGAAAAAGGGGAAGCAGCAAATATAAGCTAATACCTCATACTGACTTTTCTCCCAGGCAGGTGATCAGAAGGACAGAAAGGTGTCCAAAGCTGGCTCACCAAACACTATCAATCCGACTGTCGCTAAGACAAAGCTGGCTTTATTGCTTGCTATGGCAAGGGAGACGCCACCCTTGACAGTCTTGGGAGTGTCTGCTGGTGGGAGAGTAAGGTCAGAATTTCCTGCAAAGCAAGTCCCAATGCAGGGACTTGATTATGACTGGATAAAATCACAATTCAAGAGTTCAGGACTGGTGGAAACAAGGCAAGGGTTCCGAGAGAATGTATTCAACGGAATCTTAGGGCACACACTGCTGATGCTTTCATGGAAGAGTGGATGGGTCTTTGGAGAAATTGCTGTACCAAACAATCAGACCTGTGGCTGAGCAGGATGGACTTGGGAGGGCAAAGTTGGTCTAAGGAGGACAGCGGACTAGAAAGTCCTGTTACTGTGGACAGCGAGGTGTGGCTGGCTTTGTGGCCCAGCCTGAGTGTAGGGGGCATGGCTTGGGATCTGAAAGACCAAAAAGAAGAATCCTCGATCAATGTTAAAGAGTGCCACCTCGATCAATGTTAAAGTGTGACATCTACACTTGAGGTGCCTTGGTGTACATTGGGGATAAAATGAGTATTAGCATAGACAGCGTCACTATCGGAGAAAACTAATTACACTTTGATAATGATTAGACCTCAAAGCTGGAGGCCTGGACCTTGGTGATCTTTGTCTTCGTTCAGTGACTCAGAAACAGTGAGAGAAGAAGACCCCACATCGGTACCAGGGGGCTCAGGGCTCGGCAGGGCCCCCACAGAAGTTTCCACCTCACCCAATTTGAGCTGCAAAAGATGTGTTGGGCACTTTCCCTCCACCCCATTTCAAATTTCCAGTGTCCTGGGAATTTAAGGCACTGTATCTTCATTTTACATACACACATAGCTTTTAATCTACTACATGATTTTGAATAGTATGAAATGGAAGGCAAAGGCCACATTTTCTGCTTGCACTTAATGTGTTCTAGAATGTTCCCCCTCAAGGTGCCTGCCCCAGCCCTGACAGAGGAAACAGAGAGCCCAGCTCTCCAGGGTGCCAGCCGACTGACTACCTGACCTGGGGTCTGCGCCTGTTTCCAGACGGTTTCCTGAAGGCTGCCAGGCCCTGCTCATACACCTGCTGAAGTTTCTTCTCCCATGAAACGAGGGTGCTGAATGACATTCCTTCTCCTATACATAAATGAAAGCAGAACCGAACTGGGTTGTTTATTTTCAGAAATGATTAGTGAACTAAAATCTTCCACCCCTGTCCGTCAAAAACCCCACTTCCCCAGTACTCCTGGGAGCAGGCCTCCTGGGCCTCCCTGCTGGGACCATCTTTCCTTTCATTTTCCCATGCAGCTGGATAAAGGCACGAGTCTGGGGAATTTGCAGACCAACTTGAAAAATTGGTGAGGCTGGGGGCCTTTTCTAAAACAGTGGCAGAGTTAGTTTCACAACCCCATCCTCAGCTTGCAAATGCCTTTTTCTGAAAGAATCAAGCACTCAGGTTATAGTACGGGCCTCAGATGACGTTTCTTTCTTTCTTTCTTTTTTTTTATTGAATCATAGCTGTGTACATTAGTTCAATCATGGGGTACAGTGTGCGAGCTTCATATACAATCTGAAATATTTTCACCCACCTGTTCGACAAAACCTTCATGGGATTTGCTCATTTATTGTGTGAAAACATTTGTGTTCTATCAGATTTTAGCCTTAGTGGCTAATGGGAGATGTTTTTTTAAAGTTAAATCCACTCACAAAGGTCTGGGATGGGGGGTGGCAGCTTTCAGATGCCATCAGCTATTGCCTGGGTAAAGCAAAACAATAATAACAAAAAGCAAGCAAATTAAAGAAAAAAAACCTCCCTTCATTTAATGTTTTAAATCCTTGATTTAAAAACAAAATTAGGTTTAGTTCTGAAAGCTTGTCTTGGGGATAGAAGCAAAGCGTTGGGCAGCCTCCTGCCCGCTCCCCTGAAAGTCCCAGCAGGGCGGCGGCGGCTCCCTCACCTCCCCCAGCCGCGCCCTCCTGCCCACTCCACCCAGAACAAGACAGGAGATTTGTTACCGCTGATGTGTGGCCTGTCCTTATGAAGGGGGCTTTTCATTAACAAAGTAGCGGGTGGTGTCATCTTCCCCTGAGTCGGAATCATTCACTATTAGCACAATGTGTTATTATTGTATTTTTAATTGAAATGTAAATTCTGGGAACACTCTGACCCAATTTACTCCCAGGGAAAAAAGGGCAAAATTCTCATTTTCAAGGCTCTAGAAATGCAAGTTAGTGTTATTAATGATTAAGCTCTTTTTCCTCCCCCCTGCTACGGAGTGGGGGCCGGAATGGGGACCTCTTATCCAGCCACAATGGTAATGTTACCCCATCCGTGGAGCACATTTGATCCTGAGGTAGCCGAGGGGATGGGAAGCTCACACACTTCCCCCAGCCAGGCCTGGGCTTCACACCTGGGCCGGGAAAGGGCCCGAGTGCATGGATGCGGTTTCAGGTTTTAAATGACGACGATGATTGATGCGTGATTAAACGATTGATTTGGAGGGGAGATTATTGTTCAGTCTATTTCAAAGAAACTCTCTTTGTAAAAACAAAACCAAACGGAGACAGGATGATTCAGGGGTTGATTCGGACTTTGCCCACAAACATTGTACACTCACACCCCTTTGGCTGATGTTTCTAGAACTTACACTGGAATTCAAAGGGCAGTGGGTATGTGCCGCCCTCCCTGCACAGACAGAGAGCACTCACCCCACTGACAAGTCTTCACTGAGCACCTACTAAGTGCCAGGCCCCAGGAGAGGCATAAACAAGCAAAGGCAAATATTTCATAAGCACCTCTGCCTCCCTGTGTGGTACAAAATGTGCAAAAAGTTCATGTGACCCAGAAAGCTACTATGCCTCTTGCCAGCACCATTAATTCCAAGTATCTGCTTTGTTACACGGATATGAGTAACCACAGCCTCCACCCTCAGTTAGTGCAAGAGACACATAATAAGAACAAGCCAGTGAGCTAATGAGATAGACTACGCCTCCCAACCAGGGCTAGTTCTGCACCCCACCCCCACCCCACGAGGCACGTTTGACAATGTCTAGAGACATTTCTGGTTGTTACATCTAGGCAGAGTGGCTCCGGCATCCAGTGGGTGCACAGAACAGCCTCCACTGCAAAGAACTATGGTGCCCTACATGTTAGCCATGCTGAGGTTGGAAACTGTCTTACAAAGAACTGTCTATAGGATTCATTATGGAGGCAAAGGAGGGTTGAGGAGGAGCTGGCTAATGCTCTGAGCGGAGCTTGCAGAAGAGGTGGGCTCGGAGCCCAGCAACACCACTGCCTTCCTGGAGCCCCAAGCATCACTCCTGGGGTTGCCTCGAAATAAAGCTAGAAGAATGAGGTCTCCAGAAGCCACCAACCTTCTCTCACTTGTCAGTTTAGATACACAAAGTCCTCCTCTAGTAACCACCTAATCTAATCTATCATTTTATAGACAGGAAGTTTAGGGCCTTGATAAGGGACAGACTGTAAGGTTACCTAGTAACCTTCTGGTTAATGAAGGAGGTTAAAGCCCTTGATTAGAAAAGAGCAGACAGTCTAGGCTGATGGGAAGCCTGGGGCCTCTCCCGGTCCCTTTCCCCAGAGGTGGGGAGCAGAGCTCTCCTGCGCGGTCTGATGGGGTCACACAGGACAGAAAGGACCAGCTTCAACATCCAGACGGGCCTCTCTGCTGAAGTGCAGGCTGCTGGGGAAGCAGGGAGAGCCGAGTTGCTCACACCTTTCATGTTACCCTTAAGCTAGTTGTTTGCGGCTTCCCATGGGCAAAATGAAAATAAACACAAGTTAAGGGAAAGTGGATGGTGAACCTGAGTAGCAGACAGGGACTCTGGGACCTCAAGATTTCAGGCAGGTGACATGCTCAGCCCAACGAAAGCAAGCAGAGGGTTATTGTCTGTTATTGGACAATCCCCAGGTCAGATTTTGGAGGGACGGAGGGAGTCTTTTCCACAGAAACTTGGCATTTCATTTTATCTACTTATAGTCCATAGATCAAATGAGAGTGTGGTGTGGGGGAAGGGATAAGCCACCAAAGAGTTGCTCCTATGTGGCTTCTACCTCCTCAGAGCTGGACTCTGCAGCCGTGTGTGTCCAGGAGGCAGGTCTGAGCTACAAATGCCCTGGCTCTGAGCACCCCTTCTGGAGGGTGTGGGGACTGCCATGTGGTCAGTCACCGTGCTGACATGGCTGGTCCCGTGAGCTCAGAGCAGACATCTCAGGACCTCTTCCAGTCCCCACGTTCCTAATCAGATGTCTCCTTCCTTGTGGGGGGAGAGCAAGGCCTCCGGGTCTGGAGACACAGAGAACAAAGCAGAACGCCCCAGAGCTTTCTCTGCAGGATGGAATCCACTCATCCCTAAGTTGCACAGCAGCAGCTCTCAGCCCCTTGAGGGCGTAGGGGAGAGAAAGCGGCAGTTCACCATCCGGAGTTTTTATAATCCAGCTGAGCAAGGCACCCACATACACGCATCGGATAGCCCTGGTGGGCAGCAGGCACAAATGACTCTCAGGGAAGTCATGCTGCAGAGGGGACACAGGCCTCTCACTTCCTTAAAGGGTCTCTGAAAAGGATGGGCAGGAGTCCAGCCCCCACCTGGAACAGACGAAAGAAGCATGAATTATTCCCTGGGCTGGGAGGAGCGCTCAACCCTTTTGGGAGAGATCTCTGTGCACGGCGGCTGCCTTAGCTAGGCGCCTCTCTCTCCTGCCACTTTGCCCGGTCAGTGTCCTCATTTATCTCCGGGCCGCCAGCCTGGCTTTCTTCCAGCTCATCCCACCCAGAAACGCAGATCTGAACACAAAGCAGCTGGTGTTTCTTTAGCATTTACTATGTGCCTCCCGTTTCCTTCATCCTTGCCGCTCCCTCTGAGACGGTTATTCTTGACAAATGAGGACTTGGCAGCTCAGGGAGGTGAGACACACAAGGGGATGAGCTGTAAGTGAGAGTGAACTTGAACCTCTAGGTGGGAGGCCATACTCTCGGCTACAAGCTCCAGGCTTCCTGGGGATGCTGTGCCCAGGGTTCCTCCAGGGATCCCGGTGCCTTTGGGGTGGAAATCCTAACCTGCCAGGCTCATTTGTCAGTGCTCTGCAGCCCTTCCATTTTTATCCGATCTCCTATTGTGTCTCACTGCCACTCACTGACTAGTCTAAACACCTGAACGTAACCCACCATGCTTCCAAAGGAACAGGTCCTCCTGCAAAGCAAGCTCTCCTCCTACTGCCTCCTGCCCTTCAAGATTCAGTGCAAACATCAGAGTGTTTACTGAAGCTCAAGTCACAATTGCCAAGACATGGAACCAACCCAGTGCCCATCAACCCATGAATGGATTAACCAACTGTGGCATGTGTACACCACCGAGTACTATTCAGCCATAAGGAAAGATGGAGACTTTACACCTTTTGTGTTTACCTGGATGAAGCTGAAATACATTCTTCTTAGTAAAGTATCACAAGAATGGGAAAAAAGTATCCAATGTACTCAATACTAATGTGAAACCAATATATAAACTACATGCCACCCACACAGAAAGAAAAACATAAGTATAGTCTAGCGAGGGGGAAAGAAGGGGAAGTAGGGTGATTGGCAGGTTCTCACCTAATGTGCACAATGGGAGAGTGTTCAGCACAGCCCTGGGTGAAGGGCTCAACTACAAGTTGAACTTTACCTTAGAAATGAAACAATATAACCTAAACATTGATACCCTGATATCAATCGGAAATAAAGAAGAAAGAACTTCAAAAACAAAGCAAAAAATCACATGGTTCCCCATAAATATATAAAGTTATTATTTGTCAAATAAATTAACATTTAAAAATATCTTTGAAAAAAACAAAAACAAAACAAAAATTTATTGCAAACACTTCTTCCTCCAGGAAGCCCTCCCAACCTGGCCCAGGTTAAGCAGCGTGCTGCCTCGGTGCCACCACGGACCCAGGGCCTCTGTCCCAGGACTCACTTTATACCACACTGCAATCATCTTCAAACATTCACCTGAACTTGGCTGTAAGTTTCCTGGGAGTAGGAGCCATGTCTTTCTCCTCTTTTCCTAGCACAGGGTCAGCACAGGGTCGGTGTTCGCTAAATAGTTGTGGAGCAAATATCTGAAACAGGTGTTTAAAATATTGAGCATTAGCATGTGTATTGAATTGAAGGCCCAGCTACTCAGCTGCAGAGAGAGGACAAAAGCAAAAAGGATGCGGGGGAGGCGTGGAGGGGAAGAAGGTAGAAATGTCGTGGTAGAAAGTGTGCCCTCCTAAATGTGAGTGCCCACCTAAAATTCATATCCTGTAATCCTATACCCCAAGGTGATGGTGATTAGGTCACAAGAGTGGAGAGCTTATGAATGGGGTTAGTGTCCTTACAGAAGAGAGAGCTTCCGTCAGCCATGAGGACACAGAGAAAAGGCTTCATCTGTGAAAGGCGTCGGGCCCTTGAAAGACCCTGGACCTGCCAGCACCTTGATCTTGGAGTTTCCAACTTCTAGAGCTACGAGAAATAAATTTCTGTTGTTAAGCCCCCCAGTCTATGGTACTTTGTTATAGCAGCCTGAACAGACCAAAACCGTGTTCTACAATATCCCTAGTGGAGGCATTCATCTGGAACCAGGCCTTGGGGATTCTGTATTCCAAAGGCTTCGAATTGACAACGAAACCTCAGGGATAAAGGAGACTGCAATGCCTATAAGTTTAAGCCTGGCACCTTAATCACATTTTACCGCAGGGCACGGAGCCGTCATACACAGCATGCAGTAGCGTTCGAGAGTTTTACTGTAATGATGCACAAGGGCATCATTGGGGACGTGTGGTCTTTTAACGTGGGTTGTTATCCCAGCTCTGTCATGGATTTGCTGTGTGACCACAGGAATATTCCTTAACCTCTCTGTACCTCAGCATCCTCCTCACCAAACAGAGTATAAAGATATAAACCCTTTGCATTTCTGTGACTATAAGATCAAATACAACTTCTCAAAGACTCCCTAGAGAGTAGCTAATGTCATCACGACACATAATATTCTTGCAAATAGTGACCAGTTTAGAGGATTACTTTTTGTCTACGAATTTCATAGCCCCCCTTCTGATTAGCAGAGCCCTCCCTAGAAATTAAGTTAGGATGGGAAGTCATGGAATTACATGTGCGAGAAGCTGAATTCCCTGACAAATCCATAAACAGGGAGGGAAGCCCCATCGTTCGATAGTGCAGAAGAGCCCCTTGGCTTCTTGCTCTCTAGCTGTGCAGGCTCAGGAATCACTGGAGACCAGCCATTCTGGGGAGAAAGCGGCCCCACACTAAGTACCTGGGGATTAAGAGACTATTGATACTTTGTGGCAGGCGCTTCCTGAGAAACGCATCTTGGTCAAACAGCAGCAATCATTAAATATATGAGGATCAGTCAATTTAATCTGTTCTTTTCATACAGATTGATTGGGTTAGCAAAGTAACCCGGCCAGGAGACAACTGACGTTTCAGCATCCTTTTCAGACAAGCTGGACAGGGAAGGAGGCAGGCGGACTTGGGAAGGGAGCCCACCCCACCCTTCACTGTGCACCGTCTCCACCTCTGTCTTGCTTGAAGTAACAGAGAAACTCAGAGGGCCACAGTCTGGGGAGGCTCAAAGGCACAGACAATGGGGCTGATGCCCAAGAAGTGCCTCCCTGAGTTCCAACAATGGCCCTCAGGGAATTCCTCCTCCTCCATCCTTCCACCCCTCACCAAGACCAACTTGCTCAAATCACAAATTTGAAGTGGAAGGAGGTCCTTAAAAACTCCCTGCACTGGGCTCTACAGCAAAGGAAACAGTGGAGCAAAGTAAAGTTTTTCTACCAGGAACATGTCACAAAAGATGAGAGGTGAGGCAGCTTCCTTGAGAAAGGTTTGGTGGGATGGGTGGGGGAGGTTAGAGGACTTCAGGGCAAGATTCCACCCTTTCCATTGATCACTGCCACCTGGGATAAGGTGCAAAACTTTACCTCTTAGAGTACAGCTACCTATGGCTTCTATACTCCTGAAATTTCTCACAGCTGGGAGAATGTGGTGGAGCATATGCTTGTTATGTTCGGAGCCACCTCCCCTGGGCCCACCTGGTTTCAGCACTGGGCTGGCAGACAGTTCCACATGCAATGTCTGTGTCAGCTCTTCACATCCAAGGCCACCTGCAGGCAATCCCATTCTCATCCTGCAGGAAGGATTCTGACAGTCTTCAGTGGGTAGAGACCCAGGTACCCACAGCAGTAACCAGTGCAATTTTGTTTCTTGGCTTTCCCTCCTTCCCTCTTCCCTTTTCCTTCACTTCTGCTTTCCAGGATCACCTCTCAAATAAAATACCTGCACCTAAGCTTAGGTTCTGTTTCGGGGGAACCCAAACCAAGATGCAAGGGAGCCAAAGGATCAAGAGCCCTTCCAAGGTGTGCACTTCAGAGCCCACAGGCACCTGGCTTGCCTCAAATCCAGCAGGGACGTGTGCTGTGCTGCCAGGATGCCCCGCACAGCGGGGTGCGTGCCCGTCCCCAAAAGGCACTATTCAGAGGTTGTGCCCTTGTTTTCATCCTGTGCTGGGGTGGCCTGGAGGAACGCTGCAGACATCTCTAGAGATAGCACATCACCCCAAGCACAGCTCTCGGGTGGATGACATTCTCATTTGAGTCTCATGACCACACCAGGGGGCCGGGCTGGGGACCACCCTTGTTTTCCCAAGCAGCAAAACAGCATTCTCATAAGTTCTGTGAAACAGGTTTGATAGAATCTTTAATAAAGTTATTCAATGAATATACTCTAGCTTGGCATTTTCTCATTCTTTTATATCAATAAATCCTTATAATAAACCAGCTTCGGGGAATGCGGAAGTGACACACTTTGTTTCTTCTTTTCCTAGCCCAGCATTTCTGAAAGCATGCCCTATTTTAGGCGATACAGGGACACACTACTTAATAACTTTAAATCACATAGTGGGAAAATTATTCCCGTTTCCATTTTCTTCCAATCCTATAAAGACAAGCAGAAAGGCTTAATTTAGTGCTGGTAACTCTTCACCAAAACCTGACAATCTCTCTGTTTAACAAAGAGAGCATAGGCCTCAGGTTGGCAACAGTGACTGGCTAGAATTTTATGATCACTTTATTTTCATGGAGTTAATTTTCAGGTTTGCTTATTTTTATAGCCAAGGAAGGTCAACCTCCATTTATGGAAGTGATATAAGCTTTCTGTATTGAATAAACGTATTAAAGTAAAAATAAATGGAGTCAGTTAAAAATATTAAACCACTGATCATGGCAACATTTATGAATGCTGATTGAGAATGCCTCCAGTCTGGGAAACATCATTGCAAGCTGATACTTTACTTATGATATGGACACTCTTGCTTCTCTGCTTTCACAGTCAGTTTTGTTTTGTTTTGTTTGAGACAGAGTGGTGTTGCTCTGTTGTCCAGACTAGCTCAGTGCACTCTCAAACTCCTTGGCACAAATGATCTTTCTCTGCCTCAGCCTCCCAAGTAGCTGGGACTAAAGGCGCCCACCACCACACCCTCCTAATGTTTCTATTTTTAGACGATCGGGCACGTTCAGGGTGGTATGGCTGTAGACATTGTTTCTATTTTTAGTAGAGATGGGGTCTCACTCTTGCTCAGGCTGGTCTTGAACTCCTGAGCTCAAGCGATCCACCTGCCTCAGCCTCCCAGAGTGCTAGGATTATAGGAGTGAGCCACTATGTCCAGCGAATAGTCAGCTCTCTCATTTGATATTTCATATAGAAAGCTTTCCACTGAAAAGAAGTGATAAATCTGGAAAAGGATTCCAGAAATCTGTTACGATCTTGACAAGGTCACAACAGTTTCTCCATCTTTAAAATAGGTGGTAGCAGGGAGAAGACAGTCTCTAACTACTTTTCCAGCTCTGGCGTTCTAGCTTTACAAATGTGGGTGATTTTTAAGTCCTGAACTTCAGCCCTGACTTCTCCTCCGATGAGCTCGGGACCTGAAGCACCTCAGGTCCCAGACTGACCTCATCCTCTTCCCTCTATCTCTCCATGTCCCTGTTGGCCTCCTGAACACCTGTGCTCTGCTATCACTCCCTCGGCCCCAGTCCTGGTCTCCATCCCCTCTCCTAGACTGAACCAACAGCTTCCCCACTCACTTTCCCAGATACGAACTTCACAGATCGTTCTGGTAGCTGGATCTAAAAGAAAAATATCACCTTGTTGGGATAGTAAACAAGCCTCTTACCACAGTCTGCAAGATCTTCTGCCATCTTGCCTCCCTCTGATGTCCTTTATGAATACCTACTGCCATCTCATCTTTCACACTGTTCTTTTAAGTGGCTAACTCCTCCCAGTCCTTTAAGAGCCATCTCAGGTATTGCCTCTTCCAAGTAGCTTCCCTTAATCATCTTACCCCTGGGTAAGATGGGCGTGGCTCCCTCTGGAGCTTGCTTGGCCTGGTGTCACAGGTGAATGTCCATCTCCCCCCCAGATTTCTAGCTCTGTGCTCAGCATCTAGCACACAGTGCCTGGCATAGAGTAAATGTTCAATAGATGTGACAAATGCTGAAGGGTGTAATTCCTGATTTAGCCCATGTCTATAAGTCTACCGCTCTTTGTATACAATTCTTTTGATTTGCTCCCTGGTTGTCCTCTTCCTATCTTGGCATATGGACTAAATGTGGTAACACATCGCATGTTGCCTTGTGAGGACAAGGTTACATTATCAGCTGCATCAATAACGTTGCTCCCAGGAGGCTCTAAGCTTCTTACAGGACAGAGATCACCTCCCCCTTCACCCATTCTCCCTTCGCTAGGAAAACAGCAGGCACTCGTGAGCAGCTATAATTGTCCAAGAAGACGCAAACTCGTCATTAACCCAAATCCTCTGGACCCCTCACTGTCCCCTGTTTCAACTATGCATCTTCTAAGCCAGACTCAGGTTTGCTGCTCCTAAGCCACGGTCCATTCACGCCACAGCGTGCCATGGCACCAGGGACAATTATATACAGAGGAAAGAAATTTCTATTTTGGTCTCAAGGAAATTATGTGATCTTGCTTAAGTTCAATTTTAAAACATGGAATATGACTGAACTTAATGTTAGTGCTTAAGAAAAAATGTTCACAGTAATTATAGATGAGGGTACATATATGCGATTTATTTCAAATTTAGTAATACAAAAAAATTCTGGATCCTAACACAACTATTTATAACTTGGCCAGGAGAACTCTGAGAATTCCAGTTATTTCGCCAGAATAGGTTATTCTTCGTGTATCTTATTTAAGGAATAACGCATGACAGAGCGTGAATTATGGTATATTAATTCTCACCTAGTGTGCTATTAGGCGAACGTTGATGGCCGAGAGCTGTCAGTGCAACTAGGCATGAATTAATATCTAATAATTCCCCTGCTGAAATGTCGTCTTGAGATTATAGCATTTTATTAGTAAAGGTTATTCCTTTAAAAATGTTTTTGTATGCTAATTGGGAAAAGGGGGTGAAGCACTGGAAAAGCTCCCTGGCTTTTCCCAGTAGCCATTCCTGACACTTCTTTTTGATAGTCCTATCATTTTGCCCTTGTTGACATACAAATATCATCTTTTGGAAGTTTTCTCAGAAGCTTGATGTTGGGGAGAACCTCAGCGATTGAAAACCCACATGTGATTGCTTGATTTTGCCAGAAATTTTGTTCAATGAAATTTAAGTGAGCCTTGCAAATGTGAGCACAGACCAATAAGGTGCTCAGGGATAAAGGACCGGGAGGAGTTGAAAACTCTGCCAGTATCAGTGAGGAGGTTGCTGTGGTCTAGTGGAGACCAGGCAAGGTCTGAGTCTGAGGGACAGAATTCAAATCCTGGCTGTAGCACTTAGTGGCCACAACCCTCAGGCCAAGTCCCTTCCCTGTCTCTGGCCCACAGCTTCTTCCCAATATGGTGGGCATTCTCCCCACCTCCCAGGCCTGCTGTAACCCAGGGGTATCCACTCCCTGCTGCTTCTCACCTCACCCACCTGTTCTTATATTGACTCCAAAGTGATCTCAGTAACACACACCATGCACAACTCCGCATGGCTGCTCTCCTGCCCTGGCATATAGATTGATGCTAGCATCTAAGTCCCCACATGTCCCAGTGGGATGGGAGCTTCCTTCTCCTTGCTGGCTGGATTCCAGCTACTCTGGCCTCTTTCCACTGCTCTGAAAGAGCTGTCCCAACGTCCAGCCCCTCTCCCACGCTTCCTTCACGTTGGCCTTTTCATGTTAGTCAACTCTTCTGCAGAATTCAGGTCTCTGCTAAAACCAGGGAAGCCTTTGCCTCCCTAAGTCTACATGAAAGGTGCTCTGGGTTGCCTCCGTCTGGCATCTACGTGGAGGGGTGCCCCTTCCCACACTCCTTCAGGCTAGATGTGGCCATGTGGCTTCAACTGGGGATTAAATGGGACCAGAAGTGATGCGTGTTGCCTCTAGGAGGAAACACCAAAGCACTTTTCTTTCCCCTTTTATTGTGGAAGCAGGGGTGAGGTGGAACCCCTCTCAGTCTGTCTGCAGTGAATGTAAGGACCAGAGCGTCCCTCCCGACCTGCTTGAGAGAAAAGCAAATGTGACCTCCTAACCCCAAGGATCGGGGGGAGGGGGACGGGTATTTGTTACACAGCAAGATGTGTACCTGGCTGATACACCTGACCTGCCCTAAGGGTTCCATTCTAACTTGGGCAAGTCTCTATATGACCTTGAACTCTTCCCTTCAAATCACTTACCATGACTATAAGTAGTCATATGTTGTCATTTGCTCAGTGTCTGCTTGTCCCCTAGACTGCAAACCCTGCAAACCCTGACCATCCCTGCTTTGATTATCACCACATATCCAGCTCCTGTGTGTCTGGCTAGTGTTCAATGTGCAATGATGGCTGTTGAAAGACTGAAGGAAAGATTCAAATAAACAAATAGCAGTATAAATAAGAACATTTAGGAAACATCTCCCAACAACCATTTAGTAGTTCAGCTGATAAAATTTCTGATGGCTAAGTGGGAAGATGGCTCCTCCCCTCTGACAATCTGCCCTGTCTCACACTGGTGGTATGATCTGGAGTCACAGCCTCCCCTCTCTGGGACTTGGTTTCTCCATCTGTCAAATGAGGGCAATGTTTTCTGGGAACCCCCCATATGTGGGCTAGGATATAAGAAAGTACAAATTTGTAAATTAAATAAATTATGCAGAGCAGTCAACTAGAGAATAATACCATCCTCAGTTACACTTGTCCAGACTGACAGCAGCCAGCTTCTCCAGACCTGCTAGTCCCTAAATCTTACAAGCTGCCTAATCCTCCCAGCATGGCAATTCCCACTTAGAAACTTCTGTGAGGTGTCCTTCAGCAATGCCTGTCATAGCTAGGTCCCCATTGAGACCAAGAAAAAAAGCATATTTTCTTAGTGAGGCTGGTGAGCATCCTCTCTTGATTTGCAATATGTGGGGGTTGCTTTGTACAAAACAGAAAGGGATTGGTAAATATCATGTCTTAGCCATAGGCTACTGGTACGAAAGGGGCTCCTCTGGCTTACAGAGCTCAGGAGATCTTTTCACTCTTCCTCTTCCCCAGATGGAAGAGGTTCTAGGAGAGAGGGACAAACAAAGGCACTCATGTATCACAAAATCAATGCCCGTCTTCGCGAGCAGCTTCCCTGCCTCACAGGTGAACAAATGTGCCGGAGGAGACGCCACCCAACACACAGCAGCACTGCTTTGCCCTTTGCACATATTAGATTTTGAGCAGATCCAAAAGAACCTTCACAAGGGAACAAACTAGGTAAAAGGCCAAGAAGCACTGGGGACCCTGAGCATTTGGGAAGGGACGGCCTGCCACTCAGTGGGTGATTTTTCCATGGAGCTGCAGCCTCGGGGCAGGGGTGGCTGACCAGGCAATGGGGTTGCCTTGATAGTTTAGCATTGCAAGACTCTCCACCTTAGTTTTGGATTCTCATGAGAATTCCCATTTGATTTTCTGAAGCTACCTATGTGTGTGACTATACCTTTTAGCGAATACCAAAGGAATCCAAATTTGCTTTCTGGAAGTCCAGGGCACACTGGAAAGTGAGCCTCTCGCTCCCTCCTTTCTGGTTCCTTCTGGAGAGCTGACTTCTAGTCTGTGACCAGGCCGAGGGATGCAAGTGATGCTTCCAAATGCTCTCGTCCTCCTCAAGGAGTCTTCTTCTCCAGGTCTTAGGGAGGATTGGCTTTAATTCTAGTCCTTATCCAAAGTGTCCTCCTCGGCCTCTGCCTTGAAACAGCCTCAGAAAATCAGCACGTCACTGACCTCTGACCACCCTGTGAACAACCAGCAGCAGCATCTGCAAAATGGACCAGGAGGTCAAGTTGCTACATGGCAAAAGTGGCCACTTCTTAATGACCTTATCATTATATGTCACCTCCTTATGTGTCATTATATGTCACCTCCTTAAGAAGAAGACCACCTGGTAGCCAGGACTGTGGCCTCCCCAAATGTGTCTGCTCAGGTGGCTCTCCCACAGCTGAGAAGCACGGGGTTGAGAAGACGCTGAACAGAAGGAACCCATTGTAGAGATAGGATCACTGAGGCAAGTGGACGAGCAAACTGTGATGAAAGGGATTCAAGGCCCCTAGGTTTTATCTGTGGGTTAAAACTAAAACTAGGTTTTATCTGGGTCACCCACTAACCAAGACTGCAAGCATCAGTATTCACGATGCTCGTTAAAATGCATATTCCCAGGCTCAACACCATGATCCGCCCCCTTGGGATCTCTGTATTGGAACCCTAGAATCTACAGCAGTGCTTCTCAACCTTCCTAATGCCACGACCCTTTAATACACTTCCTCATGTTGTGGTGAACCCCAACCACAATGTGAAGAACTGTATTAAAGGGTGGGTGCATTAGGAAGGTTGAGAACCCCTGATCTACAGTGTCAGTAACCTGGAAATCAGGAGGCTCGTCTCTCGCTTTCTCACACACATTCAGCCAACTTGACTCTGATGAGCCATGAAATCCAAGAATCTCAGCAATAAAACTTAATTCCTCTTATTTCTCTTTAAAGTTACCTTAAAAGGAGGCAGATTTGAAAGTGGACAAAGACAGCATCTTCGCACGGGCTAGTTAAACTGGCCCCGTTGAAAAATACAAGTTTTAAAAGTGTCTTTCTTCTGCATGACATTTTTCTGGTGGCAGTCGTTGCTGTTGTTAAAAATTCCTTCTCCATTCATGCATGACCCGGGATATTTCTGAAGCCTTTCAAAGGGATCCGAACTAGATATCACCAATCCTGGACCAGCCTCAGAGGAAGACACTGTGGAGGCAATATCAGGTCTCTTGGTGCTGGGATGCTCATTCTCTCCAGGCCACGCATTTCAATTTCTTTCTCTTCCTTGTCTAGAGGTGAAGTTCTTCCCTTGCCCTGGCCTCCAAGGTACACCTCCCCTCTAGTAAGCAGCTGGGCCTTCTTGGCAGCTGCTGAAGATTAGTAAATTACAAGTTTGAGATTAAAAAAGAAATGACTAAAGAATAAAACCTTTAGTCTGGCAATTTGAAGTCAGACTGCCACAATGAACACCTGTTGAGAAAGACCATTATTAGAAGCAGGAGGCTCTGGGTGAAAAGATCATTGTGAATTAATTTTGATTGCCTCATGAAACTCTGCATAACAAATGATCTCCAATGGCGGGGGGGGGGGGGGGTGTCAAGGGACTTGCATTGTAAGGAGGGGGGCAGATTTTGTTTCTTGTTTCGAGCAAGGTAATAGAAACTCTGCCACAATATTAAAATCCACCATTGGCCGTACTTGTCTGTATCCCTCCATTGAAACAGATTGTGCATGCTAAGGTTACCATGTATTATGCTTCCAGGGAAGAAAAGAGAAACAATTGATATCAAAATCTTTTTAAAAGGTTAGTTGAGAAAGCATGAGGTCAGAGACTCATGACTCCTAAATTGTTAAATCATTTATTTACGTCTGTGTCTATGTAAATGGAGATTTGGGTGTGCCATCAGTGATTTAAGCAGCCTTTGTTTTATTTTTTAACCATATAGACACACACTCATGCTCACCCACACTTATCCATAATTTTGTTTTGAAGGAAGACTAGAGTAAAAGATGTGTTAATAAATGAATTTGTTTGCAGTTAGATGACCTTTGTAGTTTGTAATGTCATCAGAAAAAAAAAAAAGAAAAAGGCAGTAGAGATCACGGGTACTGCGGAGTAGATGGGCTGGGGTAGGGGGTGGTGGCGGGTATACTGAATATTAAGTAGTTTCATTCTTTCCTGAAAAGAAAGAGACTCCAACTAAAATATGCCAGCGTCCTACCTGTCTGTCAGCCCCTGATTAAATCTAAAAGCAGGCATCCCATCTGTTTGCCCAAATGAAAAGTGTAATATTCTACTAACTACTTTCCATTATCACTCAACTTAAGAGTTTCGAGCAAAACGATCCTCAGTTCATTTGAAGTTTATTTGGCACACAAAAGGAAGCTTCAGAAAGCTTTATGCTTTTAAGCTAATAAGCAGTATAGCCAGCTGACTCTGTGGCTGAATTTTCAGCACTCGGCCATTAATATAACATGAATTTTCATAGTCTTGAGCTTCCATTTGTCATGAGACATGAAACCTGAAGACACCCTAAGATGTATGGATATCCAAGAGTACAGGCAAAATCTTAATACTTTGCCACCAGTTAGAATCTTTCTGATAGTGAGAGTGTAGGAGTTATACAACTATTTGGGGTTATGTAACAATATTTCCGCACCAAGCATGTCATTTAACTCCAAGGGAAGTCAACTCTCACGAAGATGTTTCTAATGCCTTCCTTTGTTTCTGGGTCATGAAAAAGATTGGGAAACCTTGCTGGGAGGGAAGCTTCCTCCAGTCACTTGCAAATGTTCTTGCCCCGTAAGTAAACACTTCTAAAAAGAATTCCAATTTCTGTACAATTTGGAAAGTCTTTGGGGGTTCCTTGGAGACATGAGATAATTGAATATAGCTTTCTTTCATTGAAAAAAAAAATCTCACATCCAACAACAACCTCCAAACTCCCAACATCCCTTAGCACACCAGTCAATTTTATGACAAAATTAATCTGCAGCGTGCCTTCTGGAGCCCCAGAGGGAGGCCACTGAAGCCGGTAAATATGTAAACAGGGTATTTTCTGTTTCCGTTTCGCATGAATACAAAATAAACTGTGGCCCTCCGCACGCCGGAAAGTTCTTCCTTAAAGTTAATAAAATCTGTCAACTTTCATAAAGGCTGAGCGGAAGGGCGCCCACAGGTGCAGCCTCGGGATGGGCTTGAGAAGTTGAGGCAGCTAATAAATAGCCCTGGGCACCGCGCGCCTCCTTCTCCATGAATCCCATCAAGCATTATTGGAGTCATCTGCCGCCTCCGAGGTGCGTCCCCCGCGCTCTCCCCGCAGAAGCGACAATGACATTTGGCTGCGCTGCAGGTGCGGCTGTGTGTGGCCGAGCGGCCGAGGGGCTGAGTGGGGCCGCCTTTGTGGCGCTCGGGTCCTTTGATCTGGGCCACAAAGGGCCGTGAAGCTGCAGCCCTGCTTTCTGCTGCCGGCTCCGCCCGAGCAGGGGAGGGGCGGGCTGGGGCTGGGGGCGAGGAGGGAGGGGGCCTCGGGAGGGGTGATCCATAATATTTATTTCAACAATAGCTTCAAATCTTTTTAAACATCATAAGAACACGGCTCATTAAGCCCACAACAGCCTTGAAATTGTGTTATAAAACCGCAAAACAGAAATCAATACATTTGCTAGAAAGGAGGTAATGAAATATATTGAGTTGCCTGAGAAGTGGTTTGTATGAATCATAATATTATTATGTGCGCATCAATTCCATTTCCAATACTTAAAGTTAACCAGCTAGCGAAGAGCGCCCTGAACCCTCGTTAAACAAGCTCCCTCGGATTATTTGCCAGGCCAGAGCATCCTATAAATAACCCGGGGCAGGGGCCAGATCAATGCTGCCCACCTCTGAGCTTCAGCTGCCGTAGCCCTATTGCTTCCCCGCCTAATCAATACGGGCTCACAATGGCCGGGAGAGAGCCAGGGGCAGGCCGGGAGCTGCGGGGTGGAGCCTCCCGCCCAGAGCAATAAGGAGGCCAGTTCCAGGAGGAGGACTTTGGCCAGCTGCCGCCCCCCTAACCAGACGCTGCAGACCCTCCCAGAGGGAGGGAGCACCCACTGCCTTCCTGAGGGGCGCCCTTTGCCTCCCTGACCCTGGTGTGTGTGAACACAAGGACCCAGGGCCCTGGACCCAGCACCCAAGTAACCACCCAAACCAATGGGACACTTACAATTTGTTTTCTTGTTACTTTCTGTTTGCAAATAGATGTTTTCTTTCTGCTGTGCTGTCAGCAGGTGGATTTTTCTCATTCTTCTTCTAAATATATTTTGTTTTTTTTTTTTTTTTTGGCCAGGGCTGGGTTTGAACCCACCACCTCTGGCATATGGGGCCAGCGCCCTACTCACTGAGCCAAAGGCGCCGCCCCTAATTATATTTTGAACTAGAACTTGATTCTACAATGTGTCTAGATTTTATAAAAACATGAACACCATTGCCAAGGCCCCTCCCAGGTATTAGAGGGGGTTCAATTGGTGGGGACCCTGAAGCTGCAGCCTCCCAGCTTCTGGGGGAGTCTGACCTAGAGAAAGGTCCAGCTCCAAGAAACTGCCTTGTCTGAGCACTTCCAAGCTGTCTGCCCCTTCTGGACTGTAAGGCCTCAGAGAAACCACTGTCACTGAGACAGGAACCTGTGGCTCCTGGCTGGCCCTGTCACACTCCCCATCTGCCTACTCACCCTCCACCCGCTAGGTGATGGACGATGGACACTGGGTTTGGGGACACAGAGATAAGGACAGATGAAGGCCAGCCTTTTTGTCTACTTCTGGCTGCACCTGTGGCCTTTGTACTGTCATTTGGACTGACTGTTAAAACAAGCAGAGGTAGTTGTCTCCTAAAACATTAGGTGGTCACTAAAACACAGACAGCCATGTGTCCATGGGTATGAACATGCAGACACACCAAAGCCTGAGTGCTGAGACCATCCAAGTGTTAGGAAGACTCTTTCTGCCCCAGTAGATATCAGCAAAGCAGATTTCAAGGGCCTAAAATAGTACTTCTTCTCCTGGGGCGATTTTGCTTTCCCAGGGGACATTCAGCAATGTCTGGACACATGTTTGGTTGTCACCGCCTAGAGCAGTGGTTCTCAACCTTCCTAATGCCACGACCCTTTAATACAGCTCCTGTGGGTCATGACCCACAGGTTGAAAACCACTGGCTTAGAAGGTGGGGAGGAGGAAGAACTATGCTGCAGGCATTCAGTAGGTACAGGCCAGGGATATCCTCAGGACAGCCCCCACCACGAAGGACTGTCCAGTCCTCAGTGCCAAGGATGCTGAGACTGAGGAAGCTTCATGCTCAGGACAGCACCCACCACCAAGGACTGTCCAGTCCCCAGTGACAAGGGTGTCAAGACCCAGGAAGCTTGTTTTCTTGCTGGAGCTTGTAGTGCTGCTGCTACTGTTTCAACCACAGTGCCTTTGACCTTCTGTCCAGAAGAAGGGCATGGGGAATGCTGGAACTCCACACTCCTTTTCTCTTGATATCATGGCTGGGTGACAGGGCCTTTATTCCAGACTTGACTTGCTAACCACCCATATGCCATTGTCCCCAAAGTGCTACTGCTGCTGCTACAGGTCTGGACCCTTGCTCCAGGGCCACTTGAGCACAATTCCTCCCCGAGCCGGCACCTGAAAAGTGTTATTCCAACACACAGCTAGTCGTCGGCTTGCTGAGGGCTGGCTGTCCCAGCTCCTCAGGCTGCAACTTACCTGACACAGTGCATTTCAGAATCCTTACAGAATAATTTCAATTATGCTGTATAAATATAGGAATTAGACAGGAATGTGCCTATTACGTCAGGATGTAAAAACTGGGTGAAAATAATTTTTCCATCATTAGACATTTTTCCCTGGTCTTGTTCTCACTCCTCTATCTCCCTCGCCTGCAGTCTCCGCTTATCCCAGAACTGATCACTCCTACCATCTTGGCCAATTGCAGACACAGACCAAGTTTCTACTTTCACTGGCTTAGGAGAGAGATCAGTGGTCACCTGAAACAGCACAAAGGGGACTTTCTTTGTTTGGAGAGAGGAGAGTTATTCCTACTACATAATCCCAATTACACACAATTAGCTGACTCAGGCCAATGCTGGCCACATATTGACCAGACACGTGGTCACCCAGGCTGTGATTTTTGTCATTGCAGAACCTAGAAACCAGTTCATTTGGCCCAGAAAACTAAGAAATAGCCCGCATGTCCATGTGGCCCCAGACCTAGAAATAATCCTCTGACTACATTAAGAACCAAAGCAGAAAGTTATCAGTTTTCTAGTTCGTAGGTATTTAAAAAAAAAAAATTTTTTTTTTGGTAGAGACAGAGTCTCACATTATCACCCTCGGTAGAATGCCGTGGCATCACACAGCTCACAGCGACCTCCAACTCCTGCCTCAGCCTTCTGAGTTGCTGGGACTACAGGCGCCCACCACAACGCCCGGCTATTTTTCTGTTTTTGCAGTTCGGCTGAGGCTGGGTTTGAACCCGCCACCTTCGGTATATGGGGCTGGCGCCCTATTTGATGAGCCACAGGCACCGCCCTAAAATATGTTTTTAGAATGAAATTCTTTTTACTTTCAGCGTGTACCTGAGGAATGAGACTAAAAGAAAAGCTCTGTGAAATAAAATTGTCAGGATTATAGAGCACCCTGATGGCCGGGCATGGTGGCTCAAACCTGCAATCCTAAGCTGGCTGAGGGGTAGGATTGCCTGAGGAGTTTTTTTTAATTTTTTTTTTTTTTGCTTCTCATTAAATCATAACTTTGTACACTGATGCATTTATGGGGTTCAGTGTCCTGCTTTGATACACAATATGAAATGCTGACAGTGAACTAAGTAACACATCCATCACAATTATACCCATTTCTTTTTTTTTTTTGAATGCATTGAATTTTTTTTTTGTAATAATTTTATTCAATCATAATTGTGTACATTGGTGCAATCATAGGGCAGAATGTGCTTCATATACAATCAGAAACATTTTGATCGTACTGTGAGAGATAGCCCTCATAGCATTTTCTTAATCACTATATAAAGACATTG
>CAUYRH010083784.1:0-15385 GCA_963574655.1 Perodicticus potto | reverse complement strand
AGCCCCATATACCAAGGGTGGCAGGTTCAAGCCTGGGTCTGGACAAACTGCAACAAAAGAATAGCCAGCTGTTGTGGTGGGCACCTGTGGTCCCAGCTACTCAGTAGGCTGAGGCAAGAGAATCACCTAAGCCCAAGAGCTAGAGGTTTCTGTGAGTTGTGATGCCACAGCACTCTACCAAGGGCAACAAAGTGAGACTCTGTCTCAAAATAAATAAATAAATAAAATAAATAAATAAATAAAAGATAATACACCATGATCAACTAGGTTTTGTCCCAGAGACACAAGGTTGGTTCAACATACACAAATCTATAAATATAATACACTACATAAATAGAATCAAAAATGAAGACCATATGATTCTTTTAATTGATGCAGAAAAGGCTTTTGACAATATCCAGCATCCTTTAATGATAAAAATATTCAAGAAAATAGGCTTAAAAGGAACACTCCTTAAGTTGATAGAAGCTATCTAAAGCAAACTCACAGCCAATATCATATTGAATGGAGTAAAACTGAAAGCATTCCCACTCAAACCTGGAACCAGAGAAGGATGCCCACTGTCTCCACTACTGTTTAACATAGTGTTGGAAGTCCTATCTATCACAATCAGGCAAGAGAAGGAGATGAAAGGAATCCAAATGGGGACAGAGAAGGGTAAACTCTCCCTCTTCCCAGATAACATGATCTTATACCTGAAAAACCCCAGGGATTCAACTACAAAGCTCTTGGAAGTGATTAAGGAATATAGCAGCATCTCAGGTTACAAAATCAATACCCACAAATCAGTGGTCTTCATATATGCCAATAATTGTCAAGCTAAGAACAAAATCAAAGACTTCCTTTTACAATAGCACCAAAGATGAAATACCTGGGAATACATCTAACAAAGAACATGGAAGATCTCTACACAGAGAATGATGAAACTTTGAGAAAGGAAACAGCAGAAGATGTCAACAAATGGAAGAACATACCATGCTCATGGCTGGGAAGAATCAACATTATTAAAATGTCCATACTTCCCAAAGCAATCTATAGATTTAATGCAATCCCCATTCACGCACCAATATAATACTTTAAAGATCTTGAAAAAATTGTACTTCGATTCATATGGAACTAGAAAAGACTCTGAATAGCAAATACAGTTTTTAAAAATAAAAACAAATCTGGAGGCATCATGCGGTCAGACTTCAGGTTATATTACAAAGCTATAGTGATCAAAACAGCATGGTACTGGCAGAAAAAAGAGACATAGATCTATGGAATAGTATAGAGAATCTAGAGATAAACCCAGGAACATATCATCATTTAATCTTTGATAAGCCCAATAAAAACATTCACTGGGGAAAAGAATCTTTGTTTAACAAATGGTGCTGGGAGAACTGGCTATCCACATGCAGAAGACTGAAGTTGGACCCACACTTCTCACCATTCACAAAAATTGATTCTTGTTGGATGAGAGATTTAAATTTAAGACACAAAACAATATGAATTCTAGAAGAGAGTGTGGGAAAAACACTTGAAGATATTGGCCTGGGAAAAAACTTTATGAGGAAGACCCCACCTAGCAATTACAGCAACACCAAAAATAAATAACTGAGACTTTATCAAGCTAAAAAAGCTTTTGCACAGCTAAGAGTACCACAAATAAAGCAAACACACAGTCCTAAGAATTGGAGAAGAGTTTTATATGTTATGAATCTGGCAAAGGCCAGATAACTAGAATCTACAGAGAACTCAAATTAAACAATAAGGAAAGTGCAAACAACTCTCTCTATAAGTGCACAAGAGATTTGAACAGAAACTTCTCCAAGAATAACAGACAAATTGCCAAAAACACATGAAAAAATGCTCATCATCTTTAAATGCAAATCAAAACCACTCTAAGATACAATCTAACCCCAGCAAGATTAGCCCAGATCACAAAGTCCCAAAACGACAGATACTGGCATGGATATGGAGACAAGGGAACACTTCTACACTGCTGGTGGGATTGCGAACTAATACAGCCTTTTTGAAAAGAAGTATGGATAATCCTCAAAGATCTAAATGTAGACCTTCCATTTGACCCTGCAATCACATTACTAGGTATCTACCCAGAAGAACAAAAATCATTTTACCAGAATATTTATTGTGGCTCAATTCATAATTGCCAAGTCGTGGAAGCAACCTAAGTGCCCATCAACTCATGAATGGATCAACGAACTGTAGTATATGTATACCATGGAATATTATTCAGCCACTAAACAAGAAGGAGACTTTACATCTTTCACATTTACCTGGATGAAGTTGAAATACATTCTTCTTAGTAAAGTATCTCAAGAATGGAAAAATAAATACCCAATGTACTCCATACTAATATGAAATAAATATGTAAACAATTACATGTTGATAATAACAACGACTCACGATCATAGTCCAGTTTGGGGAAATAGGGAAGTGGGGTGGGGTGGGGGGAGAATATATGGAAGGAGGGAGGACATGAGGTGGGATCCCATTTAATGTGCACATAGTGAGGGTGTATAATATGCCCCCTGGGTGAGGGGCTCTGCTACAAATGGAACTTTACCCTGGAAGTGAGAACAATGTAACCTAAAAATTTTACCCTCATATTAATTTGAATAAAGTTTAAAACAACAACAACAACAAAAACACAATGGCATGATATATTCAAAGTGCTAAAAGGAAAAAAAAAGTGCAGTGGTTAGACCCTTGACAGAGCAATCCCCACAACACCAAACTCAGTGAAGAGAGTCTCATCTAGCTCTAAGCTTGAACATCCTACAAGTGTCAGGAGAGTTCCCAGCAAGGAATAAGAGGCCTAAACCTATTAATCCAAAGTTGAAAAAAGAGGCTTCAGATTAGAAGAAACCCAAAAAAATCAAAACAGATCAACAACTTCAAGAGATAACAATGGAGCTATAGCAATAAATTCCAATTACAAAGACATTGTTAAAATAACAGAAAATTGAACTCAGAATATGAATGGCAAATAAGATAAATGGAATTTGAGAGAAAGATGAAAACAAAAAGCCAAAATACTAGGTCTGCACCCATAGCTCAGTGGTTAGGGTGCCAGCCATATGCACCGGGGCTGGTGGGTTTGAAGCCAACCAGGGGCTACTAAACAACAACAACAACAACAACAAAAAAAAAAAAGCCAGGCATTTTGGCAGGCACCTGTAAGACCCAGCTACTTGGGAGGCTGAGGTAAGAGAATCACTTAAGCCCAAGAGTTTGATATTGCTGTGAGATGTGACACCATGACACTCTACTGAGGGCAACATAGTGAGATTCTGTCTCAAAAAAAAAAGCCAAAAAATTTTCAGAAAATTAAAGAAAAAGGCTTCACTAAACAGCTTCACAAAATCAGAAGGGATAAAATAGAACTTAAATGAAAGAGCCATTCAGAGATTTTCAAAATGCAGCAGAAAGTTTCAGCAACAAAATAAACCAAGGAAAAGAAAGAATCTCAGGGCTTAAAGATTAGGCTCTCGAGCTAACCCAATCATATAATAAGGCAGAGAAGAGAACAACCATGATGGAGCAATCACTTAGAGACATATGGGACTATGTGAAGTGTACAAACAAAAGGTATCATAGGTATCCCTGAGGGAGAAATGCTAACAGCATGGAAAATCCATTTGAGGGAATTATTGTGGAGATTTCCCCCCAGCATCACCAGAGATCCAGACATCCAGATATAAGATAATCATCTAACTCTGAAGAGATGTATAGGACATCTCTAAGACACATAGTATTCAACCTGGCCAATCAAAGTTAAAGAAAAATTCTACAAGCAGCTAGATATAAGCAACAACTGACCTACAAGGGAAAACCCATCATGATAACAGGAAACTTCACAGTAGAAACCTTACAAGCCAGGAGGGAATGGGCCTCCATCTTCAATCTTCTTAAATAAAACAATAGCCAATGTGGAATATTGTATCCTGCAAAACTAACTTTCACATTGATGGAGAAATTAAGTCTCTCCCAGATGAGCAAATGCTGAAGGAATTTGCTAAGTCCAGACCTGCCTTGCACGAAGTACTCAGACCTGCATTATACCTGCATTATATCCTGTGTGGATCAGCACAGTAGACTCTCACCAGTGTAAAAACCCCCAAAAGCTGAAGGTTGGAGCCCAATCACAAAACTGGCTCAAGAGGTAAAACAGAACAATAAAGTTTTACACAATAGGAAAACAGAAATACACTCTAATAAATGTGAATGGATTGAACTCCCCACTCAAACGACATAAGCTGGCTGAATGTATAAAAAAAAAAAAAAGCCAAGTATTTGCTGTCTCCAGGAAACAAAATGAAGATCTCAGTTCTTTATGTAATGTATCTATTATAATCTGAATGTTTCTGCCCTGCCCCCAGAAATTTACATGTTGAAATCCTAATCTCCAAAGTGACAATGTTAAGAGGTGGGGCCCTTAAAAGATGATCAGGTCATAAAGGCAGAGCCTTCATGAATGAGATTAGTGTCCTTATAAAGAGACCCGAAGGAGCTTGTTTGCCCACTATGTGAAGACACAGCAAGAAGACACCATCTGTGAACCAGGAAGCAAGCCCTCACCAGACATCAAATCTGCAGGGCCCTTAACCTTGAACTTTCCAGCCTCCACAACTGTGAAAAATAAATTTCTGTTATTTAGAAGCTACCCAGTGTATGGCAGTTTGTTAGGGAAGCTTGAATAGATGAAGATAACATCTATTGCCTTCATACTCCCTGACAGGCCTCAACTTCCACCACCCCTCTCTCATGAGACTGGTCCCTGCATAGACTGGGTTTGTTCCTACCACTGTCTCTTTTACCAGGCTATTCACTTCACCTTCCATACCCACTTTCCTCACTTTTCAGCTCATCTAAGCTCTGTACTTCTTTCAGGGTTCAACCAAAAGTACTTTCTTTTCCTGTCACCTTAGCCCATCTTACTCCCTTTTGAACTCTTCTGACACCTCTCATCCATGCCACATGTGCAGGACCAAAATTGGGTCCTGGGATGCGCATGTGGGTACCAAAGAACAGCCACCATATCTTGTACCAGTGGCTGCACAGTGCTCCAAACAGGGCAGGCAACCAGTGTCCTGTGGTAACTCTAGCTTTGTACTATGTATCATCTCTAAGTCTATGTATAAACCTTCATACCTGTCTTTCAGCCTTAGATTGTGTGATGGGCTGTGTATTTTCTTCACCAGGAGATTCAATATCAACTTCTTCCTCTGCAAGTGGGGCCAGCCAAGTCCGATCATGCCCAATGCCCAAGGTCCTGGGTGCAGAGATTAGTACACCAAATTCCTGGGTCTCTGGCATCTTTTTCATCTCTGTGACCAGAGGAATGGCATTTTTGCTCTCTGTAAGAGGACATCTTCTCATCTCTTTTTTCTTTGGTGAGTTTTGCCTCCTGCACCACCTTCGACATAAATGCGCAAAAGTGTGTATCACAAAACAAAAAGCTTTATGGAACCGAAGCAGGGCTAAGTGGACTTTAGTTTTCCTGGCTTCTCCTTCTAAGTTACCATCTCTCTCCTCGTTGCTAAAGGAATTGAGCAGCAAGGCAATGAACAGGTTGAGTACCTGGGAATGGATTGGGTAACAAAGAAAATGAAAAAATTAGCAAAGGATACAGTGGATTTCCAGAAAACATAGTCAAATGAGAGTTCTATGTTCTACTGTCTCCCAAAAAAGTTTTCATCTTTAAAATAAATAAGAGAAGATTGAGAAAGGGATAGAGATAATAAGATAGAACAAAAGAAAAATTTAAGTTAGAGGGTGTAAACAGCCAAATCTAGTTTACATATAAACAACATGCATGTGTAGATCCTGGCCAGGGTAAAACAAAGCAGGATAATCATAGGGCAAAATTAAGAATGTGCATTCCTGGGCACTCAGCAGGATCACAGCTTGGATTTTTACTGGAATTGCCCACAGGTATAAGGATCTGATATCCAAGACTATTGTACAGTCCTGTCCTGTTTGCACAGTTCAAATAGGAATTCAAACTGTTACACTTCGTACAGTTTCTTTAGCTCCTGTTGCCTTAACTTTCATGAGGTATTGGGGCTGAGCCGGAGGGGTATGGACTAAATCTGCATCTCTTCTGTTGAAACACACACTGTTTTAAATTCAGATCACTCCAACAGCTTCCTTCTTGGGTGTTTTTTGTTACACTACCCTCCAATTCATTATCTTACTCTCCTCAAATTTTTTATTTGTGGCTCTTACAGGCTCAAAGATAGACAGCCATTGGTGAGAAGTGCCTTGTGAGTGTCAATTGGTCTAGTCCCAGTTCCATAAGAATTCCCATCTCTGGATCTTCACTCAAGTTCTCCTCTGTTTGTCTAAGTCCCCCTTGCCTCTTAAGTGGTCTAATTATATACCACATCTTCCACAAATCCTTTCTCAAGGCTGTCCTCTCATGCCTTGTGGTGATATCCTGCTCTTCTGAACTTTTGCATCATTTACTGTCTACATACACCATTTATTAGGTACTTAGGGGAAAGCCATCATATGTACCTAATTATATTTTCATGATAGCTCCAACTTGATCCTGAAGATCTTGTGCTCACACATGTTGTGTGTCTTCTGTCTCATCATATCTTCACTGGTATTCATTTAATTAGCCTCTCCATAAATATCTGTGCTTCTAGCTTCAAGTAACAGACTCAACCCAGCTTACACAATAGCATAAGAAGTTTGGAGATAGAACGTGGGACCAACTATGACATCAAGACATGTTTGTTTCCTCTTTCTACTCTAGTTTCCTCAATGATGGTTTTGCTTTAGGATTCTCTCTCTCCCTCTCCCTCTTCTTTGGAGACAGAGTCTCACTTGTTACCCAAGCTAGAGTGCAGTGACATCAGCCTAGCTCATGGCAACCTTAGACTCCTGGGTTCAAGTGATCCTCCTGCCTCAGCCTCCCAAGCAGCTAGGGCTACAGGCACAAACCATAGCACTGGCTAATTTTTTTTCTCTATTTTTAGTAGAGATGGGTCTTGCTGTTGATCTTGCTCAGGCTGGTCTCAAACTCCTGAGATCCTCAAAGCTAATTCTTCTCTTTACGTGCAAAGAGATATACACTGCAGAAACTTGGGAATAATTCTTGCTTTGAAAAATTGCATATGTGAAACACAGCCAAATGTGCCATGGAGATATTGTTTCATGCACGTCACACTTTCCTCAAACTAAATTCAAATGGAGATTTAAAATGTTTGTTTAGCATTATACTTAGTATAATAATATTTACCAGTGAAGTGTTGCAAAAGAAGCTAAGGCATGTTTTTTGGGAGGGTTGGGGGGAATCTAATAAACTTACCACAAGTTTTCCTATCACCATAATTGACACAAAGACAATAATGCACAATGGTATTCCATTTGCTTGCATACATTCCCACATGTTTTCAATCCATTCCCCACAGAGGATGCGGAATACCACCAGAAAAGAGTGGTAGAAATCACCCATGTGCCAGCGCCGTCGACACAGGTCTATAGTGTCACAGGGTTCTTCACTCTTCATGGATTTGAATGTAGAGCCAAAAAGCTGCATGCCAACTACTGAGAAAATAAAGATCACAATGGCTAGGACCACAGTCAGGTTTCCAAGGGCTCCAACGGAGTGGGCGATTATCTTAATTAGTGTGTTTAAAGTTGGCCAAGATTTGGCTAACTTGAAAATCCTCAGCTGTAAAAATAGACAGCAAACAAAATTAAAGAAAAGTCAGTTAAGGAAAAACTTCATCTTCTCATCTATAAAGCAAATGGTATAGTCCCAAATAGCACTTTTCAAACTCTTTTCAAGGCCAGATCCCTCCTGGACATAGTCCCCAATATCCTGTCCCAATCTCATACTCAGCTCTATCTACTTTTTGATTTAGAATTGGAAATATTTTATTCTTTTTTTTAATGATAAAGTCTTTGGGATTAGCATAGGATTGAGCATACATACAAAATGAATGTTTCATTCTATATAATGTGCTAGAGGTTAGCAAACCCTGGCTTGAGTACCAAATCCAGCCTATTGACTTCTTTTGTATATCCTGATGAATATAAGAATGTGTTTTATATTTTAAGTAGTTGAAAATAATCAAAAGAAGGATATTTCATGACATGTGAAAATCACATTAAATTCAAATTTCAGTGACCATCGATGAAGTTTTAGTAGAACATAGCCAATATCATTGATTTTCAAATACTTTTATGCTGAATAGTAAAGCCTAATAGTTACAATAGAGACCATAGACCTATAACACTGAAAATATTTACTATCTGGACCATTATGGAAGAAGTTTTCTAACTTCTGCATTATATAATTTAGGCTGAAAGTTTAAATCTAAGCCTTTTAACAATGATAAGAATAATGTGATATTTTCTACCTAGGAGAAGAAGGGTAAACAGTTAGTTAAGACAAGTAAGAGAAATTTCATTCATGGAACCCCATAGACCATAAAAAATGGCAACCTTAGAGAAAACACAGCAACTAGATTTAAGGTTGTTTCTTATAGTAGCTTTCAATGTAAACTGATGATTTCACCACAAAGCATAATACTCTTAAGAATTAACTATTTGGTCATAGAAATGTTGTAGGCCAGTAAGACTTATGCCTAAAGAGAAAAACTGTCCTTGTCTACTAGAAAGGAACTAAGGAAATCTTAGGAAGAAATCATGGTTGTATTCTTATATACAGCCAATGCCACAGAGTTTCTTGCAGAGGAACACAGATCATGGCTGTGGTAAGTCTAAACAATGGTAAAACAAATATAATTTTGCTCACCTGGGGGTCAATAAATCGTTACTAGAGAGGCCTAATAATACCTGACTTTGAGCAGTGTTACTAAATCAAGTGAGTGTCTTCTCTATAGGCTTAGAAACCCTATCCATGCCTCCCCCCAAATAAATATCTTTTAAAGAAGACAAAAGCCCACTTTAGAGGTTTCCCAACTCTCCCTTTAGATGTGATTTCTCTGTAGTTTTCTATGTATACCGCTTCTGGGCTTTGTCACACTTTACTGTGCATTATGATCACTTCTGGTTTAGTCTTATACAGCCTTTCACTGCAAACTCCTTGAAGATGGTGATTTCTTCACCTTTGTTGACCCATACTAGATACTCTGCAAAGGTTGTCAGATGCCTCCAAATAGACAGTAAAACTACAGAACGGGAATGTGCTCCTGACAGCAGTGAAAAGGGACCTTGTTGTCGAGCAACACTTGCTAGCAGCAACCTGCTTCTCATGGGCTTTATACTTTTCACCTCCACAGGACCCAGTGTGAAGGTACTTGCTTCAGAGCTCCATGGGGTTGGACAGTATTGTAGGGGTTGTACACAAAGCAGGACAGAGAGTCCTGATACTGGGAGACACAATTTGGCATCTGGTTGCCTAAAGGGTCATCTGTGGCGGGGAGATGTGGGAGAGGAGATGTGGGAGAGGGCTGAGGTTGAGCCAAGAGAAAACACCCTTGGAACTCCTGAAACTACTAAAGACATGGGTGGGAAGAGGAGGAAATCCAGTTTTGGCTCTGGGGTTAAGTAAGATGAATTAAAGTTTAGTCTAAGATAGCAATTGAACTCTCTCAAGACTGTTTTCAAATTTGCACAGCTAAGTTATGCAATAAAATAAGAAAGTGCCTTACCACTCTGAAGGAACGCAAGAATAGCCATCTTGATTTTGAACATTTATTGGTCATCACATCTGCAAAACTCAGAATAGCAACAATGCTGTCAAAAATGTTCCAGCCTCTGCGAAAGTAATGGTAGGGATCGAGTGCAATAATTTTTAGGCACATTTCTGCTATGAAAATGCCAGTGAAAACCTACAGTGGGACAAAGAAGAATAAGAAAAGGAAGCTACTTCTCCTGGAGACCCATTTTTAAAAATGATCCAAGGGAATTACAGAGGTTACAAAGAAATGAAAAGTATTCTCATGGTTGATACTCTATACCCCGAAGTCCATGCAACAGAGACATTTCCTGTTGCAGTGTGAACCTCACTGAGCCTTTGCTCCTCTTTCCCCCCCATGGTGCCCAATCCAGTGTTCTCAAGCTCAAAGACCTCGGGTTGTAAAATAAGTATTATTTCCCATTCTGTTGAAAAGAAAGCAAAATTGGCTGCTTGGTGTCAGGGTGATAGATGTCAGGTAATTCTTCCTTTGAATTCACTTAAAATATGAGTTAAAACTCCAAAATGGGGGTAAAAGGAGGGTACACAACAATGCTGAAAATAAGGATAAATATCCTCCATCAACCAGGAATCAGGAGAAGTTTACCTAACCACTCCATCTAAGCACTTTGATCAGAAAATAATAATACACAAAAAGGGGTTCATACTAGAGAATTAGAAAGCACTGCTAGAAACAGAAAAATGTCTTTCAGCAACTCAGTAACTGAGATGAGCCCTAGATTGCTTATGGCTGTAAAGAGGATTAGTGAATCAGTACATAATTCTAAAAAGTCACTCAGAATGCAGCATTCATAATTCCAGAAGAAAATATCAAAGAATAAAAAGGTGGGGCAAGAATTACAAAAAGGGTTTAATGTTGTGTTTTCCATGGGCAAAAAAGGTTTTGCCTTTGTTTTTGATAAATTAAATAAATACAGGCTTAAGACATTTGTAAAAATGCTTAATAATTAGTATCCAAATTAAAAACTAAATCTTTCCCATGTCTTTGCAAAAAAAAGCAAATCATTTCTCATAGCAAATAGCACATTCTCTATCAAACATATACATATACGAAAAGAAATTTTAAAAGTAAGAATATGAAAAGAATAAAGTAATCTTAAAAGGGTTAAAACCCTTAAAAATATTGTCAGTTTCAAGTCTATCCACTGTAGTTCTGGGGGGAAAATCTCTAAATGATTAAACCGTTTTATTAAAAGTCATTTGTTTTTATAAATGATTCAGTGATTTACACAAAACATGACTAAAATAAAATGACACAAGTTAAAAATAAAAGAATAGGAATGGAGAACCAAATACATGTATTCAATACCAGGTTAGATCTGATTGATCAACATTTAAGTGCACTGACAGGAGTAAATCTCAATGAAAATCAAGCTGGAAGAGGGAGGAGGAATGTGTAAGTAAATCCACACTTACTGAGTATGATGCACACGGTCTGGGTGGGGGATACCCTTGAGACCTCTACTCAATTTATGGAAAAAACTATGTATGTAAAAATATACATGTACCCCCTAATATTCTGAAATAAAATCAATAAATAAAAGAGTAAGCAAAGATAAACCCAAGATAGACAAACAAAAAGAAATCACAGTGACAAAGAAAATTCAAGGTTATCTCCAAACTCTGCCTTTAAACACTATTGTCTACCTTGCTCAATGTCACCACCAGTACCTAAAAGCATACAGTGGTGCCTGTCCTAGATAATTGTGGACAAATTTCTTCCCCCTTTGACTCACTACTACTCCTTTTGTCTCCTTTACGTTTTAGTTATCTAGCCCTCCAGAATCCCTAGATGCCTTAGGACAATTTGTTTTACCAGTGCAATCCAATTTCTATTTATTGCTTCTTGTGAATTCAATGTATTGCCCTGATTTGAACAATCCTTTATCCTGAAAAGTCCATTTCCTAGTGCAGTCCCACAGAACTCCATAAAGAGGCTTAATTCTCATCCATACAGAGGTGGGAGTTTTGGATGTGTTCCTTGGAACTTAAGGTTCCAAGGCCTCCCCCCATCTATGGAAGCAATAGATGAGTAAAGACAAATGTCATTTAATCAGTCAGCTTCCAAACAGAACACAGCTTTACCTCACCATCAAGATGCCCAGTCAGTATGAAATCTGAGATGGAGGCTTTTCTCATTTCCTATTGCGAGACCAGCAGCTAAAGTGATGGACAGACCACCTTTGCAATTGAGAAGTTCTGTCCAGGGAGATGCCTCTGGGTTCTCTGGGTATTCTCTGGAATTAATCCAACACCACATTCCAGCAGGTGTACGAAAAGAGAAGTTCTGTCCAGGGAGATGCCTCTGGGTTCTCTGGGTATTCTCTGGAACTAATCCAATACCACATTCCAGCAGGTGTACAAAAAGGTGAAATCTGCTGACTCCATTAATGCAGGAACCATGCCCCTATGGACATAGCATTCTACCTCCAACTGAAACAATGTTGCTCATTTCTGGAATATTTCAGCAAAGGATAGCTGAATATACTGGCCTGGAGCCCAAAAAACCCTGACCTAGTAGGAGGAGCTGGCTGCATGTCAGGTTTACCACAAAGCATGGTATCTACTCTGACCCATTCACACCTACAAGTTATTTCTTCTTAAAGACAGTATGGGGAAAGGAACTTAAATGCAGACAGCCAATAGGGAGAACTACCCTGGTTGTATACTATTGTATCTCTGCTTATCATGGGAAGGATGACAGGTACCTGTCTGTAATTCCACACTATCCTAAACTTGATGCATAGAAGAAGCTTCCTGAACCAACTTCTGGTTCAATATGTACCATATATTCTCATTAATGTAAAAAGAAATTAATTTTAAAAATGCAGAAAGAAAACACAAACAAAAAGTTTTAAAAAACAAAATAAAAGAAAAACAATAAATAAACAAATAAAAATACATACACATACATATTGTCTGGAAGTATTCTCCAATGATAAAAATGATCACCTTTGCTATAAAATCATGGAAAATGAATTACTCCTCATTGTATTTGCCTCATTTATGTTTTTCCTTATTTTTAAAATTTTAAAAAAGCTTGCTTTTACTTTTAAATTGAAAAACAAAACAAAACTTTAATAAGAAAAGGCTAGACATTCAGGTAAGATTCTTAGCTCATTAACCCATTTATTAGGGTAGGACATTCGATCAGCAATTATTTACTATTTCTGATATTTGGGAGGCCAATTTTCTTTTGAGAAAAATGCCTTCTACAGACACCATGAATTAAGTAAACAGTCTCTGAAAAATCCACTCACCTATCTATCTTTCCTACTTTAACTGAGACTAGATCCATCAGTGTGAAACATTGAAGCAGGTGCCAATCTGCTACCTTACCCTGTCTGCTCACCACAACCCCTTCCAGGAAAGTAAACCTCCTATAGAAGCCAGACACTGACTCACCTTTGCAGAAATAACACCTACTAATAATAGACACATTATTTTATAACAACTGATGCCATCAATATCCTTGGGGACCATAGTAGTCACTATCATGTATTTCTGAAAATGGTTAACATTTTCTTCATTATCCAAGATAGCTGATCTTTTAGAATGTCTGCTTGCTTCTGGCTTACCGTTAGATGACTAAAAGACAACTTAACATAATAGAGGGCCAACACAGGGCTCAAGGAAAATTATTGAAATAAACTGGGTAAAAATAAAATCATAACAATCATCTTTTCTTTTTACTCCACTGAAAACCTAGACCAAGTTAGGCCACTCATAGAATGTTTAGATTTGAAAGAGTTATAATTTAAAGTTTAAAATATGACCCAGTCCTGGCAGGATTTACCACCTGCTGACTAAAAAGCCCTTGGGGCTTGGAAAAACATTAGCAGTAGCCAGATAATAGTTATACAGGCCCTGCGAGACACACTACTGTGCTGGCTTTAGTCTTAGCTATGACGGCCATGGAAGCACATTTGTCACCCTTCCCCCAATTCCAGATTATATGTATAGTGAGATTCCTTCTGTTTGGGAGAAAATGAGAGATATTTACAGAAAAATTTTATCCAACAGCTGCAGAATACACTTGCTTCTTAGCACATGGATCATTCATTTTTCAGGATAAATCATATGTTATGCCACAAAGCAAGTCTCAAAATTTTCAAAAAAATTGAAATAACATCAAGTATTTTGTCTGACTATGTGAAATAAAACTAGAAATCAATAACAAGAAGAACTTTGTAAACTGCATAAATTCATAGAAGTTAAACCACATGCTCCTGAATGACCAGTGGGTCAATGAAGAAACTAAGAAGGAAATTTTAAAATGTATTGAAAGAAATAGAAACAGAACACACCAAAATCTGTGGGATACAGCAAAAGCAGTACTAACAAGAAAGTTACAGCAGTCAGTGTGTACATTGAAAAAGCAAAAAAACGGCTTGGCACCTATGGCTCAACGGGCTAGGGCACCAGCCACGTACACCTGAGCTGGCGGGTTCGAATCCAGCCTGGGCCTGCCAAACAACAATGACGACTGCAACCAAAAAATGGCCGGGCGTTGTGGTGGGTGCCTGTAGTCCCAGCTGCTTGGGAGGCAGAGGCAGGAGACACGCTTGAGCTCGGGAATTGGAGGTTGCTGTGAGCTATGATGCTACAGTACTCTATCCAGGGTGACAGCTTGAGGCTCTGTCTCAAAAAAAAAAAAAAAGAAAAAGAAAAAGCAGAAAAACTTCAAATAAATGACCTAATGAGGCATTTTTAAAGAGCCAAGAAAACAAGAGCAAACCAAACCCAAAATTAGTAGAAGAAATAGTAAAGATCAGAGCAGATATCAATAAAATTCAAACAAAAAATATGAAAAAGATCAACAAAATCAAAGTTAGTTTTCTAACAGGTAAACAAAATTGACACACCTTTAGCCAGACTAATGAAAAAAGAGAGAAGACTCAAATAAATAAAATCAGAGACTAAAAGAATACACTACAACTGATACCACAGAAATTCAAAGGATTGGCTCGGTGCCTGTGGCTCAACGGGCTAAAGCGCCAGCCACGTACACCTAAGCTGGCGGGTTGGAATCCAGCCTGGGGCCTGCCAAACAACAATGACGGCTGCAACCAAAAAATGGCCAGGCGTTGTGGCGGGCGCCTGTAGTCCCAGCTACTTGGGAGGCGGAGGCAAGAGACTTGCTTAAGCCCAGGAATTGGAGGTTGCTGTTAGCTGTGATGCCACGGCACTCTATCCAGGGTGACAGCTTGAGGCTCTGTCTCAAAAATAAATAAATAAATAAAATGAAATTCAAAGGATCATTAGAGACTACTACAAGCAACTATATGCCAAAAATTGGAAAACATAGAAGAAAAGGATAAATTTGTTGACCCATTCAACCTACCAAGATTGAGCCACAAAGAAACCCAAAATCTAAACAGGCCAATAACTTTGACTCAAACTGTACCAAACAGATTTATATAACCAAAACATTTATACCCCAACAGTATTCTGAAAATAAAAAAAGTTTTAAAAAACCAAGCAATGTGGCTCGGCGCCTGTGGCTCAACGGGCTAAGGTGCCAGCCACGTACACCTAAGCTGGCGGGTTCGAATCCAGCCCGGGCCCGCCAAACAATAATGACAGCTGCAACCAAAAAATGGCCGGGCGTTGTGGCGGGTGCCTGTAGTCCCAGCTACTTGGGAGGCGGAGGCAGGAGACTCGCTTGAGCCCAGGAATTGGAGGTTGCTGTGAGCTGTG
>CAUYRH010083783.1:0-10336 GCA_963574655.1 Perodicticus potto | reverse complement strand
ATCTCTCCCTCTACCAGGAGCTTTGGTGTTTTCTGTATTCTTTTCTGTAAATCAATTCTGTCTTACCACGGAGGGGTGGGGGGGGGAAATAATGTAATGAAGAATAATAAAATACATATATTTAAAAAAAAAAAAAAGAATTTGATTATTAGAATAAAAAATCATCCCAGTAATATAGGCACAAAGATGCACATTATATATTAACAGTAAGGAAAGAAAACATACTAATCTCCACCAATTAGGGATTAAAGATTGGCTAAATAAGTAATATACAGCTCTTAAAAAACCTCAGCATATCTGTGTGTACTGCCATGGGAAAATGTCCATTCGATATCAAATTTTTAAAAAGTTACAGAAAGTATGCAAAGTATAATCTGATTTATGTTAAAAAAATTATATATATGTTACATAACCTATATATAAATTTATATATGTATTGTAAGTTTGTAAGGACTAGCCAAATTTAATAGTAATAGATATTACTGGTGTAGCTGGGATACTTCTACTTTATATTTTAAACATTTCCAAATTGTTTGTATTTTAAACAATGAGCATATATTACCTTCAAGATCAGTAAAAACAATAAAGATATTTTCATTATAAAAACAGCAAAACAGATATGTTTCAGATGAATCATCTTATATTAGTCAACTACAAATAATGAAATACTAAAAAACGTATTATCAAATAATAACATTATATTCCACAAAGTAATTACATTAGCCAAAAATTACTCCCCAATAAAGACATTAATCTAAAACAGAACTGACACAAATGTGGCCTGTCAATACAGAATGTCCCCTAGTTAAACACCACACAAGAATAAAACAGCATTGATTTGTCACAGTGGTGCTAGCCTTTTACCTGTTGGACTTTGATCCTTGAATCAACATGTATGTCTGAACTTTGGTCCTAACTGTATCTATTCTGGAACCAATTATAACAAAAATGGCAAAAAAGGGAGAGGAGAGTGTTTTGTATTTTTCATGATCAACATACAAATTATGATAAAATTATGAAGTCTTGGGAACAAGATTCCTGATCAATGACAGTCATTACAAGAACTGCCAGTGTCTCAAATAGACGCGAGGAAAAAAAGAATAAAAGTCCTCTGCCTTTATTTTTATAAAAACTCACTAAAATGATAAAGAAAAAACATAAAAACTAATTAGGCCTAATAAAATTATTACTTTGGTGTTACTCTGTTAATGGTATCAGAGAACAGAACCTAATGGCCTTTAAAAAGCAGGCAGCTGATTTCAAAAGGTCTTACAACCACTGTTCTCTTGCTCCCTCCCAAGAGTACTTCCCACATGTCAGCTTTCCTACACTGGTTTTCTAATACAAATAAATTTGATGTAAAAAAATCTAACCAGTTTAGAATAACATTATGAAATAACACTCTTCAAATGAGTACCCACTAAAAAAGTGGCCAAATAAATATCCTTAGAAAATTAATTCTAAGAGACTGAACTAAATGAACTTCAACATCCCTTCAACTTACATGAATCTACAGTATCCTGGTTCCTACAGCCACTACAAATTATTGCTATGATAACTGTTATAACCTACCAGAGGTAGGAGGGTAGTAAGGAAATAGCAATTGGTACAGGTAATACAAAAGGATGTTCCTAGAGCAAGAGTATCAAATCTATGTAGTTATGACAGCAAGTGGGGATCAGAAATTAAGTCACTGACTCTTTGTGTTGGAATTGGAACCTGAAGGTCATTTAATCCAATCCTCATTCAATGAATGAATCTCTCACTGCAACACTTCCAGTAACAAGCAGCTATCCATTCTAGCTTGAATACTATCTCTTGAGGCAGCCCATTCCTCCATTCCATTTGTTAGTGGTAAGTGACAAGTTTTTCCTTAAATTAAGGCAAAAAACTATTTTCAGACAATTTTTATACACAGAGTATAACTCTGCTAACCAGAGTCACCAAAAGTAAGTCTCCTACATAGTAGCAGCCTTGTGAACACAGGTACAGTAGTTTCCAGGTCCACCTCCTCACCTCTTCTCTCTCATCCTGTCACTTTTCTCCAAGCTAAACATCTGTAGTTCTCACAACATTCTTCCTACCACACAAATGCAAGTTCCCTCAACACCTCAGTTGTTCTCTTCTTGACCTGCTTCAAGTTTTCAACATTCCCTTTGGAGTGCAGTGCATACAACTGCATATGATTTTCCCTATGTGCTTTGAATACTGAAAGCAGTCTTATATCTTAGTTTTTGTGGATGGTATATGATACCTAATACCTGGCCCTGCTAAAGTAATGACAAATGTCTCCAATATTCATAACAAACACACAAGTCTGGTTTTTTTACAAACTTTACTTTTGATCTGGTCAATTCTAGAGAACACAGAATCTGGATAAAGTCTGATTAGTTTTCATTTCTCTGATTTAACAATGATATGTACAAGGTAACAAGGACTTACTCTGTGTCAGGCACATATTTTACATGTATGTTTTCATGTAACATACCACAATTCAACAAAGTAGGTCTCTTTAGACACATTTTACAGACAGAAGTGAGATACAGGTCAAATCATGTAATGTGGATCTGTACATGTATAACGCATTTGCCAAATGTGGGTATAAAGCATGGATATAGGTAAAACGGTATAGATGTTGGAATTATAAACTTATGTTAAATTCCAGCCCTGCCATTAACTATTTGATGTTGGATGCTTTACTTTTCTGGTTCTCAGAACATCTAGTGTATAACATGGTGACTACAGGTAATAATACTGTACTTACGCTTGAAATTTTCTAAGAGGGTAGCAAATCAAATTATACACCTTAAAAACATATAATTTTAAAAATTGAGTTTCTTCATTCAAAAATACTATCTAGGTGTCGGTTTTCTCATCTATAAAATGGAAATTTTATATGCCCGTAATTAAGATTAAAAGAGGGAATACATCTAAAGCACTTGCCGTTGTGGACAACATAGACAATCAACAAATGAAAGTCAAAATGCTTTTTCTCCACAGAAATTAGGTTTTCTCCATGGATTAGTTTTAGTAACCCATATCTTAAATGAATTAAGAGGGCAAGTGAATATTACTCAAATGGGAATAAAAGATAGAAATGGCAAAATGTGAGTTCTAAAATTGCCAAGACCATCCAAGACAGATGACTGATCACCTGAGAGGAAATCTGAGGTTGGCACATCTTAACCACATACATATCTCCTGCTTGCTATGGTAAATGGCTTCCTAGTTGCCAAAGAGATAGCAGGTCCACTTGAGGTGGATAATTTGTTTCTTCAAGGACCAAAGTAAGCTAGAAGTTCTTCAGAGTGGGTATAGTATTCACCCACTCCTGCTTGGCCTACCTGAGGAGGGGTAAAAGAGAAGCATTAGAGCTATTTCTAAGAGGTGGGGGATGATTCAGAGGGCTGAGGAGAAGAGAACGGTGGAAGAGAAAGGAAGGAAGGAAGGGAGGGAGGGGAAATAGAAGAATGAATATAGATGAATATAAATCAGTGCATTAAGACCACTGATTTTTTAATAATGAAAACCTAGAACTGAAAAAGGGGAATGGTTTTTCTACATTAAGTAAGCTTTTACACCTCTCACTGTTGGAAACGGACAAAACTAAAGTAAACTGTTCCACTATAGCCTATGTACACTTTCGTTTAAGTATATATTTACTACTTCATCCTCAGGTAACATCAATCCATCAATCTTATGCTTGGCTATGTTCTAGAAACTACCAGTAGACTTCACCTAATTTAGGAAAGGAGCTCCTGATAAATTAGGATTCATATGAGAAGAAAGCTTCAGTGCTCGACACAAAATATACTGAAAACAAAGTTGGTATAAGCAAAATAATTTACAAAGAATATACCATATTCCTAAACTAAAGGAATACCTCCACTGACACCTCCCTCTCATTACATTTTTAAACAAGTACCTTAAAATTTCTATTTTTCTCAGTAAAAAATTTCTGATTACTGAATACTTAAAGTATCTTGTTAAGAATTATACTAAAATGTTAATGATGTTTAAATTTGAGTTGTGGCATTTGGAATAATTATTAAACATTTTCCTGAGTTTGCCACAATAAATATTCATTACTTTAAAATCATAGAAAAATTATTTTTAATTCTTAAGTTTACAAATATCCAAATAAGCCCAGAAGTCTCAAGTGAATTAGATATGCTATTGATTACATTGTATTGCTAGGCCCTGATCCTATGACAAATCTTTAAGAAAATTGACTTTCTGTAATTATTGAGGTTCAAAGGTGCCATTTGTTATATCACAAATGAATGTACCCTTTTATAAGCCCACATAGATTCTTCTCTCAAAACTACCAGGAAAAGGTTGAATATCTGCTCAGTTATCCTTATTATATTGTAGGTACAACTAATCATTCTCCTGGTGGCTTCACTCTTTGATTTGGTTGTTAGGAAGAACAGTGACGAATGTGTGATCCATTGTTGAAATTTACACAAAACTTTTTGATATACATTTGTCTGTATTAATTTTGCCTCTAGCTTTACCTTGCTATTCTACCTTATTTTCCCAGTATTCTGAATTTTTTAACTTAAAAAAATGCTTATTTTGCTGTATATATATTTTTAAGTCATTGCAAATACTTTTTTGAATGTTGCAGAGAAAAGATAATAGAATTTGTGACAAACACTCGATGAAATCCAATCTGTTTTGACCTAGGCTAATGAAAATCACAGAGGGAATTAAAAAACTAACCAATAGCAACCAGTTGCCAACATTCTCCTTGCCATGCACATACCACACACTTCATCTGATCAATCAAAATCATCAAATGCCAGAACTGTCTTATGCAACATAAGCACAACAGTCCTTAAATCTTAATCTACCCCCACTATTCCTTTTGCATTCCAGCCTCACTCCTCTATTTCTCTTCCTTCACATTTTGAAACATGTATCCTTTGTATTTAGTGAAAAAATATTTTAATTCTCACCATACTTAAAAATAAAAAAGTTTAAATAATTAGGGAATAAATCATATGCTTTGGATATTTTTTCTGATTTTTCTCATGTACAAAAATAATTCATAAAAACAAAAAATAATTTACATTAGATCAAGACATAATTGATGGGAAATCCAAACTGCAAATACCTCAAATCTATATGTTTTTATTACATAAAGAAATAACTTGATACTTACTATTTACATAATCTTCTGATTTCTTTGCGGATGAATGTCCTGAAAAGGAAATAGCATTGTTTTATTAAGTACCATCTTGGGGTAATATGACAGCTGTAGCTATAACCTGAATTCTTTCCAATATTCTACTCTGCTTATATTCTTACAGAAAAGCACTTTACTGTTTTCTTATTTTTTGTGTTTCTTAACTAAAAGTAATTAAAGTATAATGGGTTTGGGGGGCAAAGATCATATCTTATGCTCTCATATGGCCTGGAATAGCTAGCATAGAACTTAAAAAGTAATGAGCACGTTAAAAAAAAAAAATCTCATACTGCTAAATCATGCACAGATTAACTATAATATATGCAATCATTTCTTTTATCTATGCAAACATTTGAAAGCACACACGATTATTTTTCACAATATTTTTTCCAAGGTCATATACAGGTGAGAATTCGTTTTCAGTAACTAATAATAACACATATAATTGTGCCAAAAAATGAAATTTTCAGCTTTACAGTGGTCAGCCAGTGAGGGAAAAATAGAAAAGCACTAAAGTTCTCAATGTAATTCAAAAACATCACCACTGTACAGCCTCCTGTAGTAAGACCTCAGGGGAAATATTTCTGAAGGCTGAAAAAGTAAAAATAGGTAATGGAGAGTAACAATTCTTCAGGAGGTAATGGAGAGTAACAATTCTTCCAACATTCCCTACATAGGAAGTCTCATAAGCTAAGACTTATGGCCCCTGGATCCCAGATAGAGTGTGAGAACTACAAGGTAAAGATACACACAAAAAATGTATTCTTTCCTGCCATCCCCTAATATAAAGGAACATGATAACCTGCTTCCAAATATCCAAAGGTCTATTGAGAAAAAAAACACACACATACACAAACAAACAAAGGGTTGATTAGGCTTATTCTGGAGGCCTAAGGACAAAATCAGAACCAAAGGGAGGAAACTGTAGGTTTGGGTTAAAGGTTAACAGAAACTTGATAGCAATTACAGTTTTGGATGGTAATGGGTTCCCTTTTCCCTGTAAGTGCTAAAGTTAAAACAGAACAACCACATGAAACAGAGAAGTGCCTCTTTCAAACGCTATTGTTCACATGAATAACACTGGGAACTTGTTAGTAGATTTGAAGGAATCTGAAACTGCATATTTCTAGCAAGTTTCCAAGTGACAACAATGCAACTGGCCAAAGGACTATACTTTGAAAAGCAAATCTAGACTATCTTCTCAATAGTGTTTCTAGAACTGATCTCTGATGTTCCTTTTGACTTTGAGAAAGGAATTCAGTGGCTGAATTAACTGATTCATTCACCAATCTAACATTTGAGTGCCTATTATATAGAACGAGCACTGTATTATGAACTGAAGATAATGAATTAAATATGGCACACATTCTCTTCTCTCAAAGAAAATAAACCAAATTATTCCAAGGGCACTATGTATTTTTAAAGGACAAGTGCAAGGTGCTATTGGAATGTATAATACAGACCTAATCTTGTTTGGAGAAATGGAGTCAAGGGTGTCAGGAAGGGCCTTCCCAAGGAACTGAGCCTGAAGGACACGGTGGTTGTTGGGAAAGGGGAAATGGAGAGGAGGGGAAGATCTTGAATGTTCTGCCAAGACAGGCTACTTGAGTGTACTGTTCTGCCCATATGGGCCAAAGCAGACTGGTCCTCAGTCAAGCCATTGATCTTTCTTACTTTTTTCTCTCTATCCATTTGTTTAGCCATCTAGTTGTCCATCATCAATTACTTATTTAACATTTTCTATGATGGCACCTTGAAGCTATGGGAGTAGATGGGAGCACACAGGGAGAAAAGAGAGGAATTAGAGAAGTCTTGGGAAGACCCTTGAGGAACTCCAGCACCTAAGGGTAAGTCTAAAGAGGAACTGCCATTAGAAGAAGCTGAGGAGAAGTCAGAAAGAGGAAAAACATCCAGGAGAAGCAGTATTAACAGTCCAAATACAGCTGAGATGTTAAGCCTTTATTTCTTTTCAAATTTGGTCCAAATCAAGGTGGTCTAGCAAGAAAGAAGCACATCAAGACCAAGTCAGTTCCAGATAACTCCATATAAGAAGTTCCACATGGTTTTCCTAAAAGTTTGCAAAAATTTTGTTTTATAGCACAGAAGTTAGAAAAAAGCTATTTTAGAGACTGCTCTCAAAAGTACTCTGAATAGAGAATAAAGAAGAAAGAGATGCCTGAATTCCACTCTACTTTGGTTTTCTATTCCTGAAGTTACCCTGAAACAATCTTCGAAGTCTTTCATTCTTTATTATTTACAGTGAACATGATCTAGCGGGGTGCTAGTGACACAGCAATGAACAAAGCAGACAGAATCCCTGCCTCCCTTGGGCTTTTTTGCCATTGCCCTATTTGTAATGAAGGAAAGTCCTAGGGTCTGTGACAGCATTACAAATCAGAACCCTTATTTAGATTCAAGGTGGAGGACTAGAAAAAGGATACCTAGGAAGTGGCATTTAAACTTAGACCCAAAGGAAGAGTAAAAGCATCATGAAGCATGGCATTTTCTAGAAACTCAAAAGCTATGTGGGTAGAGTGTGAAAATGGGATACAGAGGGGTGTGGAAAAAGCCTTGTAAGGTGTACAGGAGCCAGATCACGTAGAGCCTTTTGGTTTTGGTTCAGGATTTAGATTATCAACCTAGGTACAACAGGAAACCACTGGTTTATAGAGAATGAATTAAAGGTAGTGGAGATGGGATGGCAAGACAGTAGAGGAACACAGTAAGGGAAATAGAGCAGTATCCTAGTAGATGAGAAAATATGGGGGGGTTTAGCAGGGTGGAGAGAACTTGAGAAATATTTACAATAGGGATGAAACTATGAGAATTTGGTGATAAACATAAATAATGAGGGGGAACAAAATATCAAGGGTAATCTCAGATTCTAGTATTAGTTTTTAGGTCAACATAGGTGTCATCTACTAAAATATGGAACATTCAAGGAAAAATTTCTACAAAGATCACATGCATATGTATACATAATCTGAAGGGTCCAACCTCATCCCTGATCTGAGCATCCAGCTATTAATCCTGTTTGAAGGGTACTGAATAACCTTTTACAAAGTAGAGATTAGATCTTTAACTTGGGATGTGCAGTAATGAACATGGCAACACAGTTATGGTATGAATATGACATTATATAGTATGATAATAGAACAAAATTCCCAAATTAAATTAAATTAAATTTTGTACTAGCATATAAGGATAAATAAATTTTAAAACCTCAAATAAGATTTTCACTTGTTTTTTTTTTTTTTTTTGAGACAGAGTCTTACTTTGTCGCCCTCGGTAGAGTGCTGTGGTGTCACAGCTCACAGCAACCTCAAACTCTTAGACTTAAGCGATTCTCTTTGCCTCAGCTCCCAAGTAGCTGGGACTACAGGTGCCTGCCCCAGCACTCGACTATTATTTGGTTGTAGCTGTCATTGCTGTTTGCAGGCTGGATTAGAACCCGCCAGCTCCAGTGTATGTGGCTTGCACCCTAGCCCTGAGCTACAAGTGCTGAGTCAAGATTTTCACATTTAGTAGTTAAAATTTACCTTAGAGCGGAAAATGATTAAGATAGAAACAAAAAGTCATTCTGCTTCAAATGCCATCTCTCAATGAACAACAGAGTAACAGTATCTATCTCTTAACATCTATCCCTTTTTCCCAAGTCTAAAACTTGGTGATATTATATACTCGAATATTTTAACTCTGTCTACATAAGGAATATATCATGATATGCAAGAAGAAAAAAATACAAGAATGCAACATATCTAATGATCTTCATAGTTGAAGCAAGAGAGCCCTCTCCTGTCCAACTATTATATAACATTGCTTGAATCTAATTCAATTAAGTACCCAGTTTAAGTCTAATTCACTATAAATTGAAGCCAATTTGACTCTATTATGGACTGAAAAAGCAACTATAATAACCTTCAAGATAGCTAATTATGTGCCAGATACTATACAAATTTCTTAATGAATTATCTCATTTCAATTTCTGAATAATCCTTAAAGGTATGTACTATTATCACGACCATTTTATGCACAAAGAAATTAAGGCTTAGAGTAAGGACTATTGAGAAAAAAGTAAGCAGCTGATGAACAAACTTGAATTTAATAATTATTTACTAAGTGATGTGCACAGCACCATGCCTGCCTCTGAGGACACCAATATTGCCAATTTTACTTAATTTCAAGCTTATAAACTAGTAACAAAAAGAATAAAAGACCACAGAGAACATTATAACCAAAATCATAGTGTTAGAATTTTATGCTGACTTAGAGATTATATAGACTGTTTTATAGTATTCAAAATGCCTTTCACTTTCTTATCTGATCCTCCAGAATAAATATGACAGCATGGAAGCCAGGTATTCACATTACTCCTATGTGTATGACAGAAATAAAACTCAAGAAGTTCAGTGACTTATCCAAGGTAAAAAGTCTATAGGTGACAAAACTAGGAAATTAGAATGCTGTTTGCAATATTACACAATCTGTGAAAATGAATCAGAATCAACCGTTCATAAAATTCTTGTACATCACTGAACTACCATAAAACAAAATACTAAATGCAATCACTAAGTAAATGATATATTTGATATGGCAGATAATAATTCATGTTCAGAAATGTGAATAGATACTACTATCTTAATTTCCTTTTACCTTTATCCTTTTTCTTGGTGGCTTCTTCTGCAGAAGATAATCTGGATTTTTTATGTGATGACTCTTCACAATCTCTTTTGCTTTTGTCCTTTCTTTTTTTTGACTTGACTTCTTTTCTCCTTTATGTTAAACAATATAAACTTAAATTTTTTTAAAGAAACTTTACAAAATATAAAAACTAATTAACAATAAAAAACAAATAAAACACTTTTTTAAAAATGTAATTTACTTGAAAGACCTTAAAATGGGTCTATAAAGTATTTTAAATTTTTTTTTTTTTTTGCTTTTATGTCAGTTTGCTTGCTCTCTTAGTTTCCTTGTATTTTTTTGTGGTTTTTTTTTTTGTTGTTGTTTTTTTACATTGTCCTTGCTTGTAGTGATTCTTCTTGCCAGTTGCCTCCCACATTAGCTGGGATTACGGGTGCCCACCCTTATGCCCAGTGGTGTTCTGTGTTGGTGGTAGAGACGGGGTCTTTTACTCTGGCTCACTCA
>CAUYRH010083782.1:0-34856 GCA_963574655.1 Perodicticus potto | reverse complement strand
GGGAGAAAACTTCTAAATATGGATCAAAAATGTTTTCACATAGTAAATGAGAAAATATCATGAATGTTATGTCAATCAGGTTGATAAAAATATCTCCAATTGTATGTGAAGCCCACACACTGTACCCCATGACTGAATTATTGTACACAGCTATAACTCAATAAATAATAATAATAATAATAAAACAGCTGCATGCTTATATCTATAGTTATAGGGATCAAGCCAGGTTTGTGGTACTCCTGGGGTTTATTTTGGACATAAGGTCACACAGTAGATCTTAGGTATTTTTATGACTACAAAGGCTCGTACACAGGAGATCCCAAGCTACAGAGACTGTGAGGCACACACAGGAGGTAGGAGAAGATCTGTTCCCATGCCCAGTGTCAGTTAGGAAGGCTGTGGTTGACCTAGTGGGACAGAGGCAGAGGCAAAGTTCAGTGATGACAAGTAGAAAATGAGAAGGGCAGCATAGAGTACAAGAAAGAGGGAGAAAGGGACGCAGATATTAGCATGTGAAATAGAGCCGTCTTATAGGTTTGGTGGACACACTTACCATAGTTTACTTTGAGACCTGGCAGCCAGGAGAATGATGGAGTTCACATGGGATCTTCACAGGGGCCCACAGTCTGCAGCACATTCAGGGGGAGTTTCATCTACCCAGAGAGCCCCTGGCAGTGGTAGGGGCTCTATATGCAAGGCGACCTCACACAACATGGTTGACCCATGTCTCTCTGTCCCTCAAATGGGAGAGTCTTTGAACAGAGTGTCCACATACAACCATGTGCTGAATCCTATTGACTAAGAAACAATGCAAGTTGGAGTTTTTGACATGCAGGCCGTGAGATAGGACAAGGCAGCCATATACTACCCATTGGGGATACACACTTCCTCCTTCAACACCTTTCAAAAAGAAGGCACATTCAACAGGCAGGACCATCCTCCTGGCACATGAGAGTGACCGACCCTGTCAGTCAATGAAGGAAGCTTAAGTAAGAAGCTCTCCTTCGCCTACTTACCCAATGTCTCCATCCTTTTGCTTTCTGCCTGTTACCTGAGACAGAGTAACATCTCAAGGTACACACACATGACACTGCTCTTTCCTATGAAAATCTTCCCCTCCTTGAATAACACCCTGGGAGGGACCTGGAGAATCTGAGCCCAGATTTCTCCTTATGAAGCCATTTGCTATCATTGGACTCTATCCCAAGATCCCCTGGACACATTCTTCTGCCCTGTTAGTCTTTCACATCTGTCCTAATCTGACTCCTTTTCTTCCTTATCAAGTTGGTAGCCACCACTGGGAACAAACTCTCTGGAAAACTCCCACTCAATTCTCAAACAGCACCATTGCCAACTGGCTGGGTCAATAAATGACAGGATATGTTGAGAAATGTGGGACCTTGCAGTCCCTGGAAACTACAGGTTATTTGAAAAGGTGAGAACATTCAGGTAAATGAAAATTCACAATGAAAATAGACACATTAAGTATCTGGCCTTTAGGGAGAGGCCCTGATTCTTAAACCAGGACCCAGAAGTGTCTCCATGCTCCTTGGAATGGTGAATATCTTCCTCCTTTGAGAGCTACTGGCCAGTAACTCCATTTTTCTGTCAGGGATGCAGAGGGCTTTCTAGGCCATGCACTAAAATCAAGAAGTCCTACTAGCTTCCCCATGAACAACCTACCAACTCTGAGCAAGAGCTTGCAATGCTGAGATCAAACATTTGTCCTCAAGATAGGTGGGAGGTGACATCATAAATTTAGGTTGACAGAAACAGTGACAGGAGACATAGCAGATAATATAGTAACACTGATTCAAGGGCATGAAGAATGTTGTCTGAATGTTGTCCTAGCCTTGGATTGCGTCTTGAGGAGTTATTGGGAGACAGAGAGAGAGTGAAAGAATGGAGGACTGTCATACAGAGAGTTAGTTGTGTGGAAGAACAAGTAGAAGAGTCACACAGGGAAGGGTGTGGGAATAGAGACAATAGAAAAACGGCTGTGTGGGGAAGAGAGAGACAATGGGGAATGAGAAGAGAGAAAGACAAACACATATTTCCCTTGCAGAAGAACAAGACAAACAGAAGCAAGCCCTTGGGGTGGGGAGGAAGGAACAAACAGAGAGATTGGGAGCTGAAGAGACTGAGGGAGAGAGAACTATCTGATAGGGAGGAGAGACAGACAAGGTGGTGGGACAAAATAGACCCAGAGAGACAAAGAAGATCATCAGGGCAGAAAGAGATATAGAGGGGGATTCTGTGCTGACTCAGAGAAATAGAAATCATTTCCAGGTTGAGACAGATACAGAGGGAGCCTTGTGGGGACAGGATGCCCACAAAAGCTGGTGAGGAAAGAGACACACACATACAGAGCCACGAGGGGAGAGAAGCACATAAGCAATGGAACCTTTGGATTTAAGCTTGAGGTGATAGTGGGAGAGAAGTGAAAGTGAAGGAAAGGAGAACTGTCATATAGAGAGTTAGTCATGTGGTAAGAGGTGGCACACAGACAGAGGAGTGTGGGAATAGAGACAAAAGAAAAAGGGTTGTGTTGTGAAGAGAGACAATAGACAGGGGTGTGAGAAGAGAGAAAGGCAAATAGATATCTCTTGCAGAAGAATGAGACACACAGAGACAAGACTATGGTGGGCAAGAGTGAAACAGAGAGAAAGAGAGCTCTATCAGTTGAGGGAGACACAGAGTTGTCTGCTGGGGTGGAGAGACAGGCAAGGTAGTGGTACAAACTAGACCCAGAGGGACAGAGATGTCATCAAGGCAAAGACACAGATGGGGGATGGTGTGCTGCGATAGATAAACAGAGATTATTTTGAGGTAGAGAGTCACAGAGGGAGTGTTGTGGGTAAGGGACACACACAGAGGCTGGTGCGGATAGAGAGACACACACAGATACAGAGCTGTGAGGGAAGAGAAGCACAAAAAGGGACACACTAAGCAATGGGACCTTTGCATCAAGCACACAGACTGTTCTCCACTTCAGTCCTGCCTCTGGCTTTGGAATCAAATCCCTGGTCCCTTTGACTAGGATGGGGGTGGGTCTCAGGGCCAAGCAGTGAGAGTCTGAAGTCTACCAGGTAGATTCATACTTTGCTGTAGGGGACTTGACTTCTCTTCAGAGGAGCAAGTCCTGTCAGCCATACCTTTTGACCAGTGGGATATGCTACTCTGCTATAACATGCCTTCCTCTGCCTTGGCAGATCCTGGAACCAATCACTGGATACAGGTAGAGGAGTCCCACAGAAGCTGGTAATAGGGCACTGTTAGGGTCTCCTGAGGGGACCCAAGATTGCTATGCCTCCTTCAAACAGAACCCAAGGAATGCCATTTCATTTCTGAGGAACTGGTCTACCAAGGCCTAAAGAGACCCTCCAGGGTAAACTGAGGAGCCTGGAGGACCTCATTCATTGGGATGGTGTGCCTGGGGCAGTAGAATGGTCAGGGCCAGAGGTTAGAGCAAGAACACACTGCCTTGCTGGTGGCTCAGCCATCAGTCCTGCTTAGACCTCCCAAGCCAACCCTTCTAATCTCAGGTACAGCCTGACATAGGGGAGGGCATTCTAACACTACTGGCAGAACTAGAAGGATCCAGCATCTAGCTGTGACACCCTCTACCTTGACATAGCAAGGTGAGGCACCAAGGATAAGAACAGGGAATCAACAAGTGTGGTGGGGAGGTGAACACAGGTGACAGAGGTGATGGGTGGCATGATGTGTGCCCATGGAGTTGCCTGTCTTACACAGAGACTGGGAGAAAGTCCTAGGGTCAATGTTGGAAGTGCCCAAACCAAGTTCTCACAGTGTTAAGTCCTCACATTGTTCCACGCAAAAGGTGATTTTGACAGGTGGCTCTCTGTTGGGTGTGGAAGTCCCAAATCCCTCCCCCACCAGAGTTAAACCTTGTGGCCCCTATGTCATCTGGGCCAGGCAGTCCTCTTCCCCTTACTCTCCAGCACACTAATCATGAAGGCCCTTTTCTGCACTAGCCCCTTCCAGCCTCACACTATGTCTGGATATCCATTCCTCCCTGAGAGACTCTTGACCAGCAAGTTCACACGGGAGTCAGTCATCCCAATTGCCACAATTTGGATATCTTTATTCCACAGAGGAGACAGAGTGCCTGCCATTGTGTCCAAGTAATGGTAGCCACCACCTGGTCTGTCTCTCCTCCCTATCGGATAGCCTACACCTGGCTACTGTTACGTGGACACAATGGCAGGATCTCTCCGCCTGGAATCCTCATCCTTGGAAGACACCCTCACAGGGTCCACTGGTGGCAAGCCCCCTGTCTCCCCACCACTGCTTGTCTCCATGTGCAGGTCCAGAATCATGGCCACAGATACACAAGGAGTCACAGGGACCCATTCCTTGGCAGGAAAATGTCTCTTCCAGGAAAATCTCCTCCTTGCTATCCTCAGAGGGGAAATCAATGGGGCACATCTCCACACTAGTCCTTTCCTCAGAAATTTTGCACTTGCACATCCTAAACAACAGGTACTTGAAAGTCTGCCCTAAGGGTTTGGTGTATTGTACTTGGAGGCAGTCTGCAGGTGGGCATATCCCTCTGTAGGACCCAATTCCTAAGCCATACTGAGGTTCACATTTTTGTTTGTTTTTTGTCCTGTAATCCCTGTGAGACATCCCACACTCTATACACAATGAGGGGTTGTCAGGGATGTGAGATGCCTGTCACAGGGCCTTTGACCCCAGCAAAAAATGTGCAAAGTGTGCAGAAGGTCAGTCCTCCAGGCTTTAACTTTGTTTCAAGTACCCAAGCTACACTTCCGTAGGCACAATGTCAAACTCTCCACACACTATACTCCTGCTGGCCCAAGGCCTCCACTTTCAGAGCCACAGTCACGTTTACACAGGGATTCCCAGAAGAAATTTAAAAGTTCCAAGTGCTTTCATTCATTTACTGGGAATCCCCAGCCATCCCATGAACACAGGTACATAGCAACACTTGGTAGACTATAAAAGTCACTCCACATTGGGACATATCACTGTGCATTTTACACTAGACAATCTTTCCTTCATTCTGGCTCCTGGTTGTAAGAGACACAGAAACTTCAATGCTCACAGCCACTGAGGCCTCTCAATCTTCAATTGCTGAAATCTAGAAAGCTGTGGTGCAAGACAGACAACAGACACACACACAAAGAGTAAAGATACCCACAAGAGAATGAGCATACACAGACCAAGACAGAGAAAAACATGCGTGAATTGAGAGGATGCCGTGAGTCTCTGAATGACATGCAAACCCTGGGGTGTGGTTGCCAATATTTTTCCCCAGGGAAGGCACATTATCCCTTAAATTTCCCCATCCTTTCCAATCACTGCTCCTGTGCTCCCTAATACTCTCATTTCATATCAGGACACTGACCAGAATTGCAGCTTTGAGTATTGAAAAAAAATCTGGAAGAGGCTAGAGTTAAACCCAAGAAGAATGACAAAGGGGGCACAGTGATTCTGCTGTCAATATGCAGATGTTCTTGGAGGCTTGGAAGGGAGGAATGTAAGGAGTCCACTGAGTGGCTGGGAGGGGCTTCAGGGTGGCTTGAAACCCAGGGCGTGACCTTCAGGGAAGCAAGCACACTTACTGATTTTACCCTGCTTCCTCCTCAATGGGGTCCTGAACTGTGCTTGAGCTTCCCAGCATGACACGTAGGTCATTCAACTTTCCTTTCTTTTCTAAACCCAGGCTGTTTGGTGGACACTACAGTCACTCTAGAGCCTCACCTATTCCATCTGCCCCAGTAAACAGACAAGCAGCCTCCAGACCCAATCCTGGGCTGCTCAACTGACCTTATCTCTCTTCTCTCATGGTGTCTTTCTCCCTCAAGTTATACTCCAGGGGGTTGAGCTACAGTTGCTCCATGATGTTCTGGAAGCAAAAGTATGACACACTGTGCGCCAAAAGAAGACCACATCCCAGAATCCAACAAATACACCCAGGGACTCCTCATGAGGACCTAAGAGTTCGCACCTCAGCAATCTGGTTAGAACCTGGACAGTTGTGCTTCGACAGCCAGCAGATGAAACTTGGAACAAAGATGTCTTTCCTGATGCACGGTGTTTCATCGTCATCAGCCCAGGACCACTGGATTGGAAAGGAACCAAATGCTTTGTATCCTAGAGGAGAGCAAATTAGGGAAGGATTGAGACCAGCCTAGGCACCCTCTCTTTCCTCCCCAATCATCCAGGCAGCCGTATCCCACAAGCTCTAGAAAGGAGATTATCCCTGGCAATCACTTTATTCTTGAAGCAGTGTTTCAGATGGAATAAAACTTTAACCTGCAGCCTTACCTGGGAATGCTGACTTCCTCCACCAGTCAGGGAACAATGGGGCATGGCACCAAGAGGAAGGGAGACCAGTCCTGGGTGAGCTAAGGTAGACAGTTTTCTGGTGATTGGGTCACTTGTCTTTCACAGCTCTTTCCCTCAAATACCACCCCAACCACCCATGCCAGGTGAGAAACAGCCTCCCTGGCCTACCTTCATATTGGTCATGAAGGCAAGCACATCTTTGTCTTGTTCTGTGATTATACTCATTGTCTGTACCAACTCTGAACAATAGCTTGCAAGGCTAAGATCAAACATTTGTCAGTGTGCATGGGGGGGTGGCATCATAAATTTAGTTTGACAGAAACAGTGACAGGATCCATAGTGGAAAGTACAAGGTAAGAACACTGATTCAGATAGGGGAATGAAGACCTGAATGTTGTCCTAGCTTTGGATTGTAACTTGAGAGTGGGAGACACCGCAAGTAAAGGAAGGTAGGACTGTCATACAGAGAGTTGGTTCTGTAGTAAGAGGAGACACACAGAGAAGGGTGAGGGAATAGAGACAATAGAAAAAGGGCAGTAGAAGACAGACAGTAGAGAGGGGGGAGTGAGAAGAAAGACAAACACACAGATTTCCCTTGCAGAAGAACAAGACACACAAGATAGTGTGTGGGGAAAGGGAGAGAGAGAAGAGAGAGAGAAAGAGAGAAAGAGTTATAGAGGCCGAGGGTGAAAGAGAAAGCTGTCTGTTAGGGAGGACAGACAGACAAGGTGGTTGGACAAAATAGACCCAGAGAGATGGAGACGGCCATCAAGGTAGAAAGAGGGAGATGATGTGCTGACATAGGGAAACGGAAATCATTTTCAGGTAGAGACAGAAACAGAGGGAGCATTGTGGGAATAGGACACACACAAAAGCTGGTGAGGAGAGAGAATGACACAGACACATAGAGTCATGAGGGGAAAGAAGCACATAGAGGGACACACTACACAATGGGACTTTGTATCAGCACATAGACTGCACACCACCTCAGGCCTGCCTGTGGCTTTGGAATTATGTCCCTGTGTACCTTATCTAGAGTGGATCTCTGGGCTAAGCAGTGAGAGTTTGTCTTCTACCGGGTCAATACAGACTTTGCCTTGTGGGGCTCATCATCCTTTCAGAGGAGCATGCCTGGCCAACACAGCCTTTGACCAGTGGGATGTGCTACTCTGCTATGACAAGGTGAGCATATAGAGGACACTGCTCAAACCTCCCTCTGTTTTATAGCTGCCTTGGCAGATCCTGGAACCAATCACAGGGCATAGACAAGAGGATTTGCACAGAAGTTGGCAATGGGGTAATGTTAGGGTCTCCAGGGGAGGCCCAAGATTGCTATGACTCCTACAAACCAGGGAATGGAATTTCCTTTCTGGGCACTGGCCTACCAGTGAAGCCTCAAGAAACCCTCCAGGGTAAACTGTAGAGCCTGGAAGACCTCATCCATCAGGATGGTGTGCTTAGGGTAGAGGAATATTCAGGTCCTGAGGTTAGAGCAGGAATACACTGTCTTGCTGGCGGCTCAGCCATCAGTCCTGCTCAGACTTCACAAGCCATGACTTCTAATCTGAGACACAAGCCTGACAAAGGTGAGAGCATTTCTAATGCTACTGGCAGAGACATAAAGGATCCAGCAAGTGACTGTGACACACTCAACCTGGACACAGAAGGCATCAAGGATAGGATCAGTGGTCAACAAGCGTGGTGGGGAGGTGAACAAACCTGACTAAGGTGGAGGTGGCATAACGTGTGCCTATGGAGATGCCTGTCTTACACAGAGATTAGGATTAAGTCCTAGGGCCAACATTAGAAATGCCCACACCAAGTTCACACAGTTCTAAGCCCTCAAATTGCTTGGTGCGAATGGTGTTTTTGGGAACTGGCTGCATTTTGGAGGGGGAAGCCCCGAAGCTCTAGGCCCACCAGAAGTAAACCTTGTGGCCTCTGTGTCATGTGGGCCAGACAGTCCTCTTCTCCGTACTCTGCAGCACAGTAATCATAAAGTCCCTTTTCTACACTGGCCCCTTCCACCCTCATACTATGTATGGATGTCCATTCCTCCCTGAGGGACTCCTGACCAACATGTTCACATGAGAGACAGTCATCCCAATTGCCACGTTTCAGACAACTTTATTCCACAGAGGAGGCAGAGTGGAAGGCCTACACCTGGCTAACTGTCATCTGATTCAAAAAGGCTCTCTGAGTCTGGGATCCTCATACTTGGAAGACACTCTTATAGGGCCCACTGGTGGCAAGTCCCCTTCCTCCCCCAACTACCTGTCCACATGTCCAAGTCCAGAATCAAAGCCACAGATACACAGGAGGCATAGGGACCCATTACCCACAGGGAACTTCCTCTTCCTGGACACTCTCCTTAGTGCTATTCCCAGAGACAGAAAGCAATGGGACTCTTCTCCACACTAGCCCTTTCCTCAGGAACTTTGCATTTGTACATACAGAACAACAAGTACTTGAAAGTGTACCCTAAAGGTTTGGTGTGCAGTACGTAAATACCATGTATGTGCATATCCCTCTGTAGGACCCAATTTCAAGCCATACTAAGGTTCATATTTTTGTTTGCTTTTTGTCCTGTCAGCCATGTGAGAGAACCCACACTCAATTCCTTCATGGGTAATGAGGGGTTGCCAGTGACACACAATGCCTGTCACAAGGCTCTAAACTCCTTTCTAATGATGTGCAAAGTTCACAGAGGGTGACTCTCAGGGCTTTAACTTTGCTTCAGCTATCCAAGCTTCCTGTATTATGCACAATGCCAGTCTCTCTGCACATTATGCTCCTGTGGAGCCCAGGACCTCCACTTTCTGGGTCTCACTTGCAGGTTTTACATAGGGATTTCCAGAAGAAATTCAAAGTCCCAAGTGCTTTCATTCAATCACTGGATTTCCTGAAGTCTTCCCAAGTACACAGGGACACAGCAACACTTGGTAGAGTTTATTGCCACTCCACATTAGGACATATCCTTTGTGCATTTTACACTAGACAAAATTTCCTCTATTCTGTCTCCCGGTTATGAGAGAAACTTCATTGCCTGCAGCCACTGAGGCTTTTCAATTCTCCATTGCCAACATCTATCAAGCGGTGGTTCAATTACACACAAAAGAATGAGCACAGACAGATCAAGACAGAGAGGAACACATATGAATGAAGAGGACACCGTGAGTCTTTGAATGACATGCAAACCCTGAGGTGTGGATGCCCACATTGTTCCTCTGGGCAGGTACATTGTCACTTGACATTTTGCTGTCCTTTCCAATTACCACTCCTCTTCTCCCCTACACCCTCATTTTGTATCAGTATACTGAACAGAATTACAGCTTTGAGCATTGAAAAAAAAAAAAAAAGCCAGAAGAGGCCCAGATTGAAACCTAGGAGATCGAAAAGTAGGCACACTGCTTCTGTAGTCAATCTGTAGTTGTCCTTCAAGGCTCGGCTGGAGGATGTGGGATCCCCGTTGAATGGCTGGGAGGGGCCACAGGGTGCCTTGAAACCCAGGGCATAACCATTAAGGGAAACACACTTACTGATTCAGCCCTGCTTACTCCTTAGTCATTCTGAACCTCTGGGCTTGAGCTTCCCAGTATGACATATGGGAAGTTTTGCTTTGTCTTCTATCCCCAGGGTGACCTTTGGTAGCCATTACAGTCACTCTAGAGCCTCACAAACTCCACTCTGCCTCATACACCAGACAAGCATGTATCCAGTCCTAATCCTGGGCTGGTCTCCTGACTTCCTTTCTCTTCTCCTTCATGGTGTCTTCCTCCCTCAGGTAGTAGTCTAAGGGGTTGAACCACCGGTCCAGGATGATGACCTAGAAGCAAAAAAATTAAACATTGTGCCCTGAAATAAGCCCAAATCCCTGAATCCTACAAATGCATGCTGGGTACTCCTGGTGATGATCAAAGGGTTTGCACCTCAGCAATCTGGTTAGAACCTGGGCAGTTGTGGTTTGACAACTAGCATATAAAGCTCTGGATACTGGTGTCCTTCACGAACGAGGGTGCTTTGTCATCACCAGCACAGGACCACTGGTCTGGAGAGGAACCAGATGCCTCATACCCTGTAGGGGAGGAAATTTGGGAAGGATTGAGAGTAGCCAAGGCACCCTCAATCCCTTCCCTGATCACCAGGTAGCCACATCCCACCAACATTAGTAAGGAGATAATCCTTAGCTATCATTTCTTTCTTGAAGTAGGGGTTCATATGGAAAAGTTCTTCAGCCTACAGCCATCCCTGGGAACAAAGACTTCCTCCACCTGCCAGTGAACAATGGGGGAATGGCACTGGGAGGAAGGGGGAACAGTCCTGGGTGAACTAAGGTAGGTAGGTTTTCTGCTGGTGGGGTCACATATCTTCATACCTCTGCCCCTCAAATGCCACTACATCCACCTGTGCCATGCCAGACTCAGCCTCCCTGGTCTACTTCCGCATTGGTCATGAAGGCAAGCACATCTTTCATCTGTGATTAAAGTTCATATCTGTGGGTGGTTCATGATCTGCCTCAGGATAAGGATTTTTTCCATATCAGAAAAAGAGATACTGGGTGCCATGCCATGCAGAAGGTCTGGAGACCACTGACAGTGTGAGTGTGTCTCACATGGAGATGCCCCAGGCTTCAAATCTCAGTGGCAACCATGTCTTCCTCAGACCTTGACTTTTTAAGACACCCTAGGCCTCTCCTTCCTTTGTTGGTGTGCCAATCTCTGAATGACTGGATTTCTAAAAGGGTGGCTTAACCTGGCCTCAAGAATCCCAGATGGACCTAGGGTGGTAATGCTGGTTCCAAATGCTCATCTCAGGATGGGCCCTGTTCCCTCTACATGCTGGCTACCATTCTCCCTGCTTACTCCCCAAAAGGAAATCCTCTCTTAAAACTAACACTGAGCTCTAGCACTTTCCTGGCTGTGCCTGGAACTTTAGACTCTCTTTAGCTTTATGGCAGGGCACATAACCCTGCCTCCAGGCTTTATGTGGGGGGCAATAACAGTAACTTGTAAGAACCAAAGGAGATTCTGGGGGAAGGGAGTCTTCCAAGGACAGCACCTTGCATACCCTTGGCCCAGGGACCACTCTGGGGGTAGGTAGCAAACTCCTATGACCAAGCACAGCTTGGCTATCCTCCCACTCATCTAAGGCCTTCACGAGGAATATTTCCTTCAAAGTTGTGCTGCCTGAGAAAGGCTCTTTTTGTGTCTGTCCTACTTTACAGAGATAACTGTTGTTCCCAGTCCCCAACACAGGCTCACTTCCTACATGCAGATCACTAAGGTCTGTCCACACTGTCAGCAAGTGGATGTGAGAATAGGGCCCTAGTGTCATCCAACACCACTACCACCGCCCCCCACCACTCTGGCTGTCTCTCTTCTGCTTTGGGCAGTGTCCTTTTCCCGTTTGTTGCCCTTTCCCTCTATCCCTGCCTACCCACTGCTAGCCTTCATAAAGGAGAAACAATAAGGATATGACTTCAGCCCAGAAGCCAGCTATGCTCCCGATGATGGTGCTCCTCCACTCGAGATGTGCCTTTATCATCTGTTGGACCTTGCACTTCAGGAGAGAATAGTTCATGCTTCATTGGGTACTCACTCTGCTCAGGTCCTGCTGGATCCTTTGGGGAGCTCTGAGAGCACAACTATGCCTGGGGGCCACGCGCCCCTCCACTACCTGCCTGTTCTCCTCTCGGTGGTGTTCCTCACCCTCCTACTCATTGTCCTGGGCCACTTGGGGCATTGCCAGCCCCCCTACTGTGACCTCATCCATTTGCCCAATCAGAATCACCTCTGCCTCTGCCAGCTCTGAATCCACACATAGGACCTCTCTAATCTCTGGCTCCACCAGGTAAAGCTTTCTTGCACAGCCTGGTCTATCAACATGATGGCTGCCTCAGCTGCCCATGAAGCACGTGATCATCATAGCCAGCAACTCTAACCACTCTCCTCCTGAGCCTGATTCCCTGCCAGCCCCTGAGCCTCACCCACCAGAAGGGTGTTTCCCTGACGTAAGTACTCTAAGGCTTCCTGGGGAGGCCCAGCACCACACCAACCTACCGTCAGGCAGCACCTACTGTGGCAGGAGCAGAAGGCAGCTCCAAGCGCTGGGATTGCACATTTGGGCCCACACACTGCAGCCTGTGGCTGCACACTGTACCTGATTGCAATGGGCTGCAGCTGTACCTGATGGCAATGGGCTGCAGCTCCTCCTTGTGCCAGGATAGGGGTGGGTCAGACTCCTCACGCATGCTCACATACAAAGCTCTTTTGGTGCCCAACCTCACCAGTGATTGGAGGACATTAGGGCAGTACCTTGACCTTTACTTTCTGACACTTAAGCCAATAGATGAGGGGTTCATTACACAAACCTTGTGGGTTAGCCCTCTGTCTGCACAGAAGGAGGCAGTGTGACCCTGTCTACCAACTGAGGAAGTCTTGTTCTTTGGCCTTGGCAAACATTCCTAGGGCACATTTGCTACTGTCCTCTCTCCTTGCATCCCTGAGAATATTTCCCAGAGTGGGAAGAAACACATAAAGCCGTTCACAACATAAAGTAGCAAGAACAGCAAGCACTGCCTCATCCATAGCAGGAGCACATGAGTCTGACGATTGCCTCTCTGACCCCTGGGTTTCCTGAGGGCTTTGCAAGACTGAAATGACTGAGCTCCATAGCCAACAGCACTATAAGGTCTGGCTCAAGGTAGGAAAGAACAGCACCTACGTCAAAGTTGCCAGTCAAAGCAACTCACAGCAGGCCATTAGCAGGAACCCTGATTTCTTGTGTGCACAGCTCTGTGCAACCAAGTCCCTAAGAAGAGGAACATGTGAGGTACAGAAAGTGGGTTGTGGACATGGGTTGTGGTTCCTGTGAGACAATGGTGTCTATCACACCTATGTCTGCCTTATAAGAAAGCCAGTCCTGATCAATAAAGGAAATATATTACAGCTTCTGTTCGGTGTCTGTTGTTCACAAGAGCTGCATGCCTCTATCTATAGGGATGAGGTCAGGTCAATAAGTACTTCAGGGTTCATCCTGGGCATTCTAGACACCCAGGAGATCCCAGGCATTTTTGTGAATCCAACGTCTGGCACAAAAGAGAGTTCATGCTGCAGAGAATAGCTGAGGCCTGGGACAGAGGAGAAAATCTGTCCCATGGCTAAGGTCAGGCAGGCAGACTCGTGGATGAGGGAGTTGATAGAGGCAGAGGTAAAGGTCAATAATACAAGACAAGGAGAGAATGAGAAGGGCAGAGGAGAGTGGAAGGAAGAGGGATAGCAGGACTTCCCAGAAGGCTACAAGTTGGACACAATTACTGTAGTTTTCTTTGACATGTGGTGGCCATGAGAAAAGGGGTGACCAAACAGCAGCATTCACAGGGGCCCACTGTCTGGAGCACATGCTTGGGGAGTTTCATGTACCCAGCAGGCCTCAGGGAATGGCAATGGGTTATTCTTAATGCCTCCCTCTTATCCCAAGGAAGACCTGCCTCCCTATTTCCTGCAAAGCTGGGAGGATTTGACCAGAGGGCCTCAGGCAACTGGGGGCTGAATCATCTTGACTAACACTTTGGATGCCTTGTACAAAGTAAAGCACACACAGAGTGACCTTGGGGGTTTGTGGTTTCAGCACTAAGGCTGTTAGAATGCACAGCACAGTCATATACTGCTTATGGGTGATACACACATCCTCCTCCAGTAGCCTTTGAAAGAAGGCATATTCGATGTGCGACCATTTCACTGGATCTTGATCATGATCTCAATCCTTTTAGTATATTTTGATTCTTCTGGCTGTATGATTGTCAGGTCCACATATGAGGTGTGTCCTTCATGCCACCATGGTCTGGCTCCTCTATTGCTCCTCACATAGGCATAGAGGCTTCTGAGAGAGTGATACTAAGAAACATTTGGTAGCTGCACAGTCTGGCTAGAGCTCTACCTAGCCAGTGCCATCACTGTCATGCCCTGGTGTTGGAGGCTGTGACCTCACAGGCCTTCCTTAGTTATAGTTTTATATGTCTACACTTCCAGGGACACAAGTAAGGAACCTGAGCTTCTCTGACCAGAAGACAAGGTACAAGAGACAAGTCAGTCGTGGCAGGATGCTTAAGGTACAAGGTCTCCGCTCTCCTGTTACCAAGTAGTTCCACCTTGCTGCTTTGGGCCTGTACACTAGGATAGGGTTATACCAAAAAGGATACACACATGACACTGCACTTGCCTTTCAGGTCCTTCTCCTCCTAAAATAGCACACTGAATAGGGCCTGCAGTTTCTCATCCCAGCATTTTCCTTGCAAAGACCATTATAATCATTGGACACCACAACAAGATCCCCTGGACATCTCTTCCAACCCTGCATGTTAGTCAGCAACACTCCTCACCTGAGTCCTTTTCTTCCCATCTTGCTGATGACCACCACAGGTCAACTAGCTCTCTGGTCACCCCCCATTCAATCCAATGAAAGCACACTGCCAAATAGCTTGGTCTGTCACTGACCGGAAGTGTTGCAAAAAGTGTGACCTTGCAGTCCATGCAAACTATAGGTCATTTGAAATGGTGATACCTTTCAAGGAAATTTCCACATCTATCTTGATAATTCATTAAAAAAAAATCAGAGACAGAAGAATGTGGCTCTTCTATGGAGTTCCCTTATACCCTCCAAGACCATCTGTGCCGATCCTTCTACCTTGAGCCCACAGGTATCTCTATGCTCCATGAAATGCTCAATATATGCTTCCTCCCAGTGTTCCTGGGACAGCAATTCCATTTTTCTGACAGCAAGATGTAGGATTTTGTATGTCTTGACCCAAACCTAACAAGCCCTGCTAAAATGCCCTCAACAAACCAGCAACTGCAAACAACAGCTTATTATCACAAAGTTTTTTTCTGTGTTTGGAGGAGTGTGCCATGACACATGTAGGCTAACAGGGACAGTGACAGGAGCTATATCAGCAAAGACATAACTGTGCTGACACTGACTTTAGCACAAAGACCTGAATGTTAGCAAGCAGAGCATGGAAGTCTTCATGGAGGTGAATGTAATTTCTCAAACTTACAGTAGGTCTAAACTTGAGAAGAGAGTGGGAGACAAATTGAGAGTGAAGGAATTGGTGACTGTCACACAGAGACATGTGTTGTGACAGACTGACACCTGGGTGACACAAGGGATATAATAGGGTGAGGGCTCAGTTGGAAAGGGATGGAAAATAGAGAGAGGACTGAGGGCTGAGAGAGAGAGAAACACACAATGTCCCCTTGTGGAAGAAGGAGACACACAGAGAGTCTGTGGTGGGATAGACCACATGAACATACAGAGAGCTCTTGGGGTCAACAGAAAAACAGAGATTTGTCTGCTGTATAGGACAGAGAGATAAGGTAGTTGGAGAAAGAATAACCACAGAGAGAGAGGGGGGAAGGAGAAAGAATAACTGGGAGTAGGGGGGACTTGAAGGAGGAAAGAGACACAGAGAGAGGTGTTGTGCTGAGATAGACAGAGATGTTCAGGTAGAGAGAGAAACAGAGGGAGCCTTGTGTGTAAGGCACACATACAGAAGTCAGTGAGAAGGGAAACATACAAACACATGACTGTGAGGATAGAGAGGCACAAATAGATACACACTACACAATGGGACCTTTGTATCACTACACAGACTGAACCCCATCTCAGTCCTGCCTGTGAGTTCCTCCACCTACCAGGGAAAAATGGGAAATGGCACCGAGAGGAGAGAGACCAATCCTGGGTGAGTTAAGGTAAGCAGGTTGCTGCTGGTTGGGTGACCTCTCCATCACAGCTGTGCCCCTCAAATGCCACCACAACCAGCTATGCCAGGCCACATTCAGCCTTCCTGGTCTACCTCCAAATTGATCACATAGGCAAGCACATCTTCATCTCGCTTTGTGATTATAGTTGATATCTCCGGGTGGTTCATTATCTGCCTCATGTTAAGGAACATTTCTTAGCAGGTGAAAGAGGAACTAGGTGCCATGCCATGAGGCACGTCTGGAGAGCATTGACAGTGTGGGAGTGTAGGGGGTGGTGAACCCCAAGGCTTCATGCTTCCAGGGCTCACATGTTTACTGCAGACACAATCTTTCACAAGAAGTGCTCAGAGGTAACCTTCCCATGATAGGTGTGAACCTGTGACTGGAGCATTGAATCATGGAAAGTTGGCTTCCTCAGGCCTCCATACTCTCCGATGCTGTTGCTGGACCTACACTGCTGATGTCTGGGTGGTCTCTGTCCACTCCATTTTCTAGCTACCATGTTCTCTGTTTCCTCTGCAGTCAGACATCCTCTTCTGAATTGAGCAATGACACTAGAGTTTTCCTGGCTGTGCCTAGTTCTTCTAGAAGCTATTGGGATATAAGGGAGGGCAAGTATACCTGCCTCAAGCTTCCAGTCTCCATGTCTCTAATGTCTCACAGACCCAACCTTTCATTAAGATATACTCAGACTTCTCATTCCTTTGGGGGGTGTATGAAACTGTGACTGACTGCACTGATTTGTGAAGGGGTGGCTTACCCAGGCCTTTAGAATATCAGATAGCCCTGGGGTGCTGCTGAACCCATACTGCTGCCTTCAGGGTGAGCCCAGTTCTTTCTATATATTGGCCACCGTGATCCCTGCTTCTTCTCCACTGGAACATCCTACCCTGAAAGCACTACTGAGCCCTAGTGGCTGCCTGGCTGTGCCAGGCACCTGCGAGTCTCTTTGGCTGTAAAGCCGGGCACATATGTCTCTGGGTTGTATCTGGGGGACAGTAACAGGTTGTTAGAACAAAAGGGGAGTCTGTACAAAGTAAATGTCTTCCAGAGGACAGCGCTTTGCACAACATGTATCCATGGTTGGACTAGCTTGGGTGTAGCTGGCTAACTCTACTACCAGGCAGAGCCTTTTACTCATTGATTTGGTGGTCCTCTCACAACCAAAGGTATTCCCCTAAAATATTTCCTTCAAAGTTCTGTGTCCTGAGAATGGCTCTTTCTGTATTCTGTCCTACTTTAGACAGATAACCATTGTTCCCAATTCCCACCATATGTACACACACTACCTGTAGGTCGATAAGATCCATACAACAGTCAGGTAGTGGCTGTGAGAAGAGGTCCCTAGTGTCACCCTACCCAATTCTTGCCTTGGGCATTATCCTTCAGTTTGGTGGCCTGTTCGCTTTGATCATAGATCTTTTATGCCTGGGTTTCCAATTGGCATGAGTGTACTAAGGCCACACAGAGAGTTTCCCATTTGAACACTGAAGTCAATAGATGAGGATTTCAGGCTAAAAGCTGTATGGGTTGGCCTCTCATGGCCCAGGACAGGGCAGTGTTTTCCAGGCTAACATCTGCATGAACCCCTGTGTGCTTCTAGCTGGTGCTGCCCCATACTGTTGCCTTTGGGGGATGTTAAGTGTGCACACCTGATCAGTCATCTTTTGTAGGGTCCTTGGAATATGCCCGTTGGAACAAAGAAAGCTTTTCAGGACACAAAGTAACAGAGTCACCAGCACTATCTCATCCACAGTACAAGTATATGAGCCTGCAGGGTAAATCTTCATAAAGGGTTTCCAGAGGGCTTTTTGAGAAGAGGATGACTAGGATGCAGGACCAGCATGGCTGCAAGATTGGCTCAGTACTCAGGAAAAGAAGCTCCAAGGTTACAGTTATCTGCCCACTAGGCTCATATCATGCCACCCAGCAGAATTCCCGATGACTGGTGTGCACTCCTCTGTGCAGCCAGGCCAAAGGTAGAATGAAGGATGGAGGTGCATATGATTTTCAATAAAACGTGGTTTGTGGCTTTGGTTCACAATCTTGTGGGGCTGTCTTGAAGAAAAACAGGTCCTTATCAACAAAAGAAACACATATTACAGCTTCTGTTATGGGTGTGCTGTTAAAAACAGCTGCATGCCTATGTCTATCATTATAGGTATCAAGCCAGATCTGGGGTATTCACAGGGTTTATTTTGGACATGAGGATATGCAGTAGATACCAGGCATTTTTATGAATGGCTCACACACAGGAGATCCCAAGCCGCAGATACTGGCCAAGGCACAAGTGGGATGTTGGAAAAGATCTGTCCCCATGCCCAGAGTGAGAGCAGTCTGGGGGTGAGTGAGTGGGACAGAGGTACAGTTAAAGATCAGTGATTACAAGACAAGGAGACAATTAGAAGGGTGACAAAGAGTGCAAAGGAAGACGGGGAAAGGAGGCAGATATTAGCAAGTGAAACAGGTTCTCCCTATAGGCTAGGAACGGACACACTTACCATAGTTCACTTTGAGACCTGGCTGCCAGGAGATATGGTGGAGTTTACAAAAGATCTTCAGGGGGACCCACAGTCTGCAGAACAGACAGGGGAGTTTCATCTATCCAGAGTGCCCATAGTACTGGCAGGGGATCTCTCTGTTCTGCAAACAGAGGAGACCTTGAATAGAGGGTCCACTTGCAACCATGTCCAAATCCTTTTGACTAACAAGCAATGGGGGGTGGGAGTTTTCAGCATTAAAGCTGTGACAGAGGACAATGCAGCCATATACTACCCATGGGGAATAAACACTTCTTCTTCCAACACCCTTTGAAAGAAGGCACGTTGAACGAGTGGAACAATCACACTGGAATTTGAGAGTGACCAACCCTGTTTCTTAATGCAGAAAGCTTAAGTTACAACCTCTCTGTGGCCTAGTTACCCCATGTCCTCATCTTTTTTCTTTTTGTCTATTACCCAGCACAGAGTTAACACCTCAAGGAACATACACATGACATTTCTCTGGCCTATCAGAAACATCTCTTCCTTCAATAGCACACTGGGAGGGACCTGGAAGATCTGATCCCAGCTTTGTCCTTATGAAGCCATTCACAATCATTGGGCCCATCCTATGGTCCCCTGGACACATCCTCCTGCCCTGCTAGTCTATCAGCCTCTGGCCTAAACTGACTCCTTTTTTTCCCTCTTCAGGCTAGTGGCCACCACTGGGAACAAGCTCTCTGGACATCTCCCACTCAATTCTGGAACAGCACAATTGCCAAGTGGCTGGGTCAATAAATTATAAGGAGGGTTGAGAAATGTGGGGCCTTGCAGACCCTTGAACCCAGAGGTTATTTGAAATGGTGAGAACATTGAAGTAAATGTTCACTGTCTCCGGAGAATTCACAATGAAAAACAGAGACACTAAGGGAGAGGCCCTGATTCCTCAAGCAGGACCCAGAAGGGGTTTCCATGCTCATCTGCCTCATCCCTAAGTTCCTGGAACATTAACTCAAGTTTTCTGTCCAGGACCATGCACTAAAACCAAGAAGCCCTACTAGCTTACTCATGCACATACTACCAACTATTAGTGATAGCTTGCAACTCTGAGATCAAATATTTGTTCTCAGTGTACATGGGGAAATGACACAATAAATTTAGTTTGACAGAGAAAGTGACAGTAACCACAGAGCCAACTACAAGTTAAGTAAGTGCACTGACTCAGACTGGGACATGCTGACCTGAAAGTTAGTTAGCATGCTCGGCGTGGATGACGTCAGCATGGTGGGCATTTCATGTCAGCTTAACCTTGCATTGGCACTCGAGGAGATAATGGGAGATGAAATGAGAGTGAAGGAAGGGAGGACTGTTATATATAGAGTTAATTGTGTGGTACGAAGAGACACACACAGAGAGGGGTATGGGAATAGAGACAATAGAAAAAGGGTTGTGTGGTGAAGAGAAGGATGACAGACAGTGGGGTGAGAAGAGACAAAGACAAACACACAGATTTTCGTTTGCAGAAGAACGAGACACACAGAGACAAGGTTGTCGTGGAAGAGAGGGACACACAGAGAGGTAGAGAGCACTACGGGCCAAGGAAGAAACAGAGAGTTGTCTGCTGAAGAGGAGAGACAGAAAGGTGGTGGAAAACACAAACCCAGAGGGAGAGAGATGGTCATCAAGGCAGAAAGAGACATACAGGTGGATGGTGTGCTGAGACAGAGTAATAGAAATCATTTTCAGGTAGAGAGAAACACAGAGGGAGCCTTGAGGCTAAGGGATGCACACAGAGGTGGCAAGAATAGAGAGAAAAATCATATACAGAGCCCTGAAGGGAGAGAGTTACAAACAGGGACACACTATACAATGAGACCTTTTTATAAGCAAAGAGACTGCACCCAACTTCAGTCCTTGGAATCAAGTCCTGTGGCCCTTTCTCTAGTGTGCATCTTGGTCCAAACAGTGAAAGTATAACTTATACAGGGTAGATTCAGATTGTGCTGTGGTGGGGCTTGTCATCCCTTGAGAGGAGGATGTCCTGGCAGCCACATTCTTCGACAATTCAGATGTTCTACTCTGTTATGAAAAGGTGAGCAGATAGAGGACTATGCTCATACCACATTCTGATTTGTGGCTGCCTTGGCAGATCCTGGAACCAATCACTGTGAACAGACAAAGTGGTCCCACAGAAGCTGGTAATGGGGTACTGTTAGGGTCTCCAGGGGAGGCCCAAGATTGCTATGCCTCCTTCAAACAGAACCCAGGTAATGACATTTCCTTTCACAGGTGCTGGCCTGCCAAAGCATCTAGGAACCCTCCAGAGTAAACTGAGGAGCCTGGATGACCTCATCCATCAGGAAGGTGTGCCTGGGACAGAGGAATGGTCAGGTCCACAGGTTAGAGCAGAAACACACTGCCTACTTTGCAGCTCAGCCATCAGCACAGCTCAGATCTCACAAGCCATGACTTCTAATCTGAGGTACAAGCCTGACAAAGGGGTGGGCATTTCTAATGCTACTGGCACAGACAAGAAAGATCCAGCATGTGACTGTGACATCCTCAACCTTGACATAGCAATGGAGGCACCAAAGATAGGAACAGAAGTCAACAAGTGTGGTGGGGAGGTGAATATAGTTGACAGAGGTGGAGGAGACATGATGTGTGCGCATGGAGATGCCTCTTACAAAGAGACTGGGAGAAAGTCCTATGGCCAACACCCACACCAAGTTCTCACAATGTTAAGCCCTCAAATTGCTCCATTCAAGTGGCTCCCTATTGGATGTGGAAGCCCCAAACCTGATCCACCGGGGGTAAATCTTGTAGCCACCTTGTCATCTGGGCCAAGCAGTTAGTCCTATTTCCCTTACTCTGCAGCACAGTAATCATGAATGCCCTTTTCTGCACTAGCCCCTTCCAGCTTCACACACGTATGAATGTCCATTCCTCCAAGAGTGATTCCTGACCAGCATGTTCACAATGGAGTCAGTCATCCCAAACTGTATCCCTCAGAGGATGCAGAGTGGAAGGCCTGCACCTGGTTACGTATCACCTGATCCAAATAGCAGGCTCTCTGAGTGTGGGATCCTCATCTTCAGAAGACACTCTCATAAGATCCACTGTCTGTCAAGCCCCCTCCCTCCCAACCACGGCCTATTCACATGAGCAGGTCCAGAATCAAGGCCACAGATACTCAAGGACACCCAGAGACTTATACCTCAGCAGGGAACTGTCTCTTCCGGAAACCACACCTCAGCACTATCAGCAGAGGGAGAAAGCAAGGGGGCCCTTCACACCATCCCATTGCTCAGGAACTTTGCACTTGCATGTCCAGCACAACAGATTATTTTCTTTTTTTTTTTAATCTTAATTTTTTTATTAAATCATGGTGTCACCCCAAAGATATGGTAGTACATGCATATCCCTCTTCAGGACCCAAGTCCCAAGCCATGCTAAGGTTCACATTTTTGTTTGGTTTTTGTCTGGTCTCCCTTATGAGAGATCACATACTCTATTCCTTCGTGGACAATAAGGGGTTGCCAGTGCCACGTGATGCCTGTCAATAGGCTCTTGCCTCCTATCTCAAAATATGCAAAAACTACAGAGGGTGAGTCCTCTGAGGTTATCTTTGTGTCACCTACCCAAGCTTCCCATGTTAGGCACAATTACAGCCTCTATGCATATTATGCTCCTGCTGGGCTCAAGGCCTCAGAGACAAAGCACTTTCAGAGACAAAGTGCTTTTATTCATTCACTGGGTCATTCCCAGACCTCCCATGACACAGAGACACAGAAACACTTGGTAGACTTTATTGCCAATCCACATTAGTACATATCTGTGCATTTTACACTAGACAACCTTTCCTCTATTGTGTCTCCTGTTTGTGAGAAACATAGAAACTTCATTTCCCGCAGCCACTGAGGTGTCTCAATCCTCCAATGCCAGCATCTAGAAAGCTGTAGTTCAGGTACAGGAAACACACATGCCTACACTCTGAAAATAGGCACAAGAGAATGAGCACACACAGACCAAGACAGAGAAGAATAGGAACGAATTGAGAGGATACTGTGAACCTCTTAATGACATGCAAACCCTGGGGTGTGCATGCTGACATTCTTACCCCAAGCAGGAACACTGTCACTTGACACATACCTATCCTTCCAATGACTGCTCCTGTCCTCCCCAACACCCTCATTTCATATCAGGACTCTGACCAGAACTGGAGCTTTGAGCACTGAAAAAAAAAGGCAGAAGATGTTTGGATTGAAACCTGGGAGATTGACAAGTGGACACAAAGATTCTGCAGTTTATCTGTAGACGGCCTTGGAGGTTCCAATGTGGGGATGAAGGTAGTCCCACTGAATAGTTGGGAATGGCTGGGAGGGACATCAGGGTGGCTTGAAATCTGGGGCATGACCATTCAGGGAAACACACTTACTGATTCAGCCCTGCTTCCTCCTAGTCATTCAGAAACTCTACTGGACTAGTGTTTCCAGGCATGAGATGTGGGTTTTTCAACTTTACTTTCTATTCTCACCTCAAGGTGCCCATTGTTGTCCACTACACACACTCAAGCAGCTCACCTACTCCACTATGCCCCAGACCCCAGACAAGCAGGCCTCCAGGCTCAATCCTGGGCTGCTCACCTGACCTCCTCTCTCTTCTCAATCATGGTGTCTCCCTTCCTCAGGTCATAGTCCAGGGGCTTGAGCCACAGACCCTTGATAATGATCTGGAAGCAAAAGAATGACACACTGTGTCCTGAAATAAGCAACCATCCCAGAATCCTACAAATGCCTGCCATGGACTCCTGGTGATGATCAAAGGATTCACACCTCAGCAATATGGTTAGAACCTGGGAAATTGTGGTTCAACAATCAGCAGAAGAATCTCTGGCCACTGGTGTCCTTCCCAAAGCAGTGTGCTTCATTATCATCAGCCCAGGATTACTGGATTGGAGAGGAACTAAATGCTTTGTACCCTGCAGTAGGAGCAATTGGGGAAGGATTATGACCATCCTAGGCACTGACACTCTGCTTTTTAAGATCATACAGGTAGCAATATAAGGAGATAATCCTTGACAATCACATCATTCTTCAAGTAGGGTTCAGATGGAAGAACAACTTCAAACTGCAGCCACACCTGGGAACTCTGACTTCCTACACCTTCCAGAACAATGAGGGATGGCACAGGGAGGATGGGAGATGAGTCCTGGGTGAGCTAAGGTAGGCAGGTCATTGGTCGTTGGGTCACTTCTCTTTCACAGCACTTCCACTAAAGTGCTAACCCACCCCTCATACCAGGCCAGACTCAGCCTCCCTGGCTTACCTCCAAACTAGTAATAAAGGCAAGCATATCTTCATCTTCATCTGTGATTATAGTTGATATCTGTGGGTGGTTCATAATCTGCCTCAGGTTTATGACTTTTTCTAGTCCGGGATAGAGGATCGAGGCGCCATGACATGTAGCAGGTCTGAAGAGCTTGGACAGTGTGGCAGTATGGGACAGTGAGGACAAGCCAGGCTTCAGACCCCCATGACTCCCATGTCTTCCTCAGACCCTGCCTTTTGTAAGATGTCCTCTGGCCACTCCTTCTTTGGTGGTGTGTTCTCTTCCCTGTATCTCTCCTTGGCACTATCCTCAAAGAAAGCCAGGGGCCCTTTTCCTCGCTCACCCTGTCACTCTTCAATCCTGCATCAACTACATCACATTTTTCTAGAAAAAAGCTACAGGGAATGCTGGCCTCAATCCCTGGCATGCCATCCAGAGACCAATGGTGAATGGACAGCTCCCCAAAGGAACAAGGTCCCATGTTGTACCAAGGTTCACATTTCTTTCTTTGTGTCCTGTCAGGCCTATGAGTGATCCCAAACTCTTTTCTTCCCAGACAATTAGGGGTAGCCAGCAAGGCAGGATGCCTGTCCAAAGGCCCTTTACTCCAGGATACCCACATGCAAAGTTTGCAGAGGGCCAGTCCTCCAAGCTTTATCTTTGCCTTACTTACCCAGGCTACCCTTTTCAGGCACAACGCCAGTCTCTATGCACTCTATGTTCTTGTAGGGCCCAAGACCTCCATTTTGGGGGCCACAATCGGTTTTCACAAGAATTCCCAACAAAAGATTCAAAAGTTCCAAGTGCTTTAATTCATTCACTTGGTCATCACCAGCTGTCAAAACCACATGGGGACACAGCAATACAAGATAGACTTTATTGCCACTGTGCATTAAGACATGTCCTCTGTGCATATTACATTAACAACCATTCCTCCATTCTATCTGCTGTTTGGGAGAGATACAGAAACTTCATTGCCTGAAGCCACTGAGGACTCTCAATCCTCCCTTGCCAGCATCCATAAAGTTGTGGTTCAAGCACAGCAACAGACAGACAAACACACACACACACACACACACACACACACAAACACAGAGGATATCACAAGTGAAGAAGCACATACAGACCAAGACAGAGATGAACTTGTATGAATTGAGAGCATACCGTAAGTCTCTGAATGACATGCCAACCCTGCAGTTTGGATGCCCACATTCTTCCACAGGGCAGCCCAATGTCCCTTGACATTTCCCCATTCTTTGCAAATGAAGCATTTGTATTAACCTGGAGGAAGTGGAACACATTATTCTTAGTTAGTGAAACATCACAAAATGGAGAAATATGAATGCTATATATTCGACTTTGACATGAGGAGATTTAATGACAATTAGGGAAAGGGACAGCAGAGAGAGAAGGAGGGAGGGGTTGAGGAAAAGGAAAGGAAACAAAAAGAAAATAGAGACTACATCTCACGTAAACTGGATTAATTCAGACCAAAGGACATTCCTGCAACATTAATTTTTAATTCAACTTGTTAATATATTGTTTAGGATATTGCATCCTCATATATAAGTAAAATGTGTTTGTAATCTCCCTTTATAATCATACATTTTTTTTCCAATTTTAATAGCAAGTGTATCCAGATGAAGTAGAATGATTTTGAAGTATTTCTTTTCTATTGTCTATAAGATTGGGCATGATCTGTATTTTGAAATGGTGTTTTACTTTCATTTATAAATATTGCTTGTCTATTTTTAGAGACTTTGGTAAAAAAATAAGAAAAAGAAGTTAACTGATGACTCCATACTGAACCTCAGAGTCAAAGCATTCTACAATAGACATCCACTTATTTGTCAAAGTGACTGTTACTTGCCTAGCATGATTATTATTATTATTATTTTTGCACAACATTTCCTTTCAGGAATCATATGATTTCTATTCTGAATGTCTTGACTTTGTTCCTTCTTTACGAGGTTTTTGTTTTAGTACTTACCTTAAACATTGTCTTTGTTACTAAATTTTAAGCCTTTACTATGTGAAGGCAAAAACTGGAAACAAAATAAACACATGTATATGTAAAAAAGATCATTATCTCGAATGTTCTCACATTAATAACAATTCATTCCACTTAATTCACTTTATTCATTTAAACAACTGTTTACTATGTCATAAGCACTGTACAAGCTACTGGGAACATCAGAAATTAAAAGATTTCCCATTCTCAAGAGACTTACATGCTATTGAAAGTATACAAACGTATACCAAAAATTATCACATACAGCACGGGAGTGATATGATAAAAATATACACAAAAAGGAAGACTTAACCCCAATGACAAGTGGATAAAGAACAAGCCAGGTACTGAGAACGGAGGTCACATCAACACTTTATGGAGTGCCTGCCATCAAGAAACAGTTATCACTGTTTATAAAATAAAGTGCTTGAAGGAAACAAAAAAAAAAATTACAAACACAAAAAAAGAATGTGGCCATTCTCTTCAGGCCCAGGACCATCAGTGCTGATTCTTCTACCTGGATCCCTTAGGTTCCTCTATGCTCCATGGAATATGCAATACCTGCCTCCTCCCAGGGTTTGTGCAACAGCAACTCCCCTTTCCTTTTTTTTTTTTTTTTTGGTAGAAACAGTCTTACTTTTTATCACCCTTTGTAGAGTGCCGTGGCATCACACAGCTCACAGCAACCTCCATCTCCCGGGTATAGGCAATTCTCTTGCTTCAGCCTCCCAAGTAGCTAGGACTACAGGTGCCCACCACAAGCCCGGCTACTTTTCTGTTTTCAGTTCGGCCGAGGACGGGTTTGAACCCACCACCTTCAGTACATGGGGCTGGCGCCCTATTCGATAAGCCACAGGAGCCGCCCTCCACTTTCCTTCTTTATGAGGTTTTTTCCCTAGTACTTATCTTAAGCACTGATAATGTTACTAAATATTAAGCCTTTTACATTTTGTGAAGGCAAAAAATGGCAACCAAATAAACACATGTATATGTAAAAAAAGTCATTATCTAAATTATTCTCAGACTAATAACAATTCACTCCACTTACTTCACAACTGCCAGGGTTTCTGCAGCAGCAACTCCCTCTTTCTGCCTGTGAGAGGGAGGGCTTTGCAGGCCATGTACCAGAGATTATAAAACCGCCTTGCCTGAGCATACAATAACAAACTATCAACTTCAACAGCTTCTTTAACTGAAATCAAAAGTTTCTGTTTTAGATTGTAGGAGGGTGTCACAACAACTTTATGTTAACAGGGACAGTGACAAGAGTCATAGTAGCACAGACAATATAACTATACTGAGACAGATAGGGGCACACAGACCTGGATGCTAGCGTGCAGGGCTCGGAAATCTTCAGACAAATGGATGTATTTGTAAGTCCCAGATATAAAAGGAAAGTTTAGGACACAGTGGGAGACATATTGAGAGTGAAGGAATGAGTGACTTTCACACAGAGAGGTATGTTGAGGATGAAACACACAGTGACAGGGGTGTCAGAAGGAGGGCTCAGTTGTAAAGAGAGGGTAAAATAGAGAGAAGGCTGAGAGGAGCAAGAGAGCAATACACAAAGTTGCCTTGTTGGAGAGGGAGACACATAGAGACAAGCTGGGCTGGGATAGACATACACCAACATACAGAGAGCTCAAGGGGCTGAGGGAGACATAGAGAGAGCTCAAGGGGTCTGCTGCAGAGGAGAGACCGATATGGTGATGGACCAAAACAGACCCAGGGAAAGAGAGGGAGCCTTGAAGGCAGGAACAGACACAGAGAGAGGCTTTGTGCTGAGATAGACAGAGATCCTTATTAGGTGGAGAGAGACCCAGATGGTGCCCTGTTAGGCTACAAGACCTACACACAGGCTGACAAGGGACAAACATAAACAAACAGGCCCCTGAGAGGATAGAGGAACCAAGAGGGTCACACTACACAATGGGATGTTTGTATGAGCACACATATTACACCCCACTTCAGATCAGCCTGTGGCTTTGGAATCAAGTCCCTGGGCCCTTTGTTTGGGGTGTCAAACTCAGGGTAGATTCCAAGTTTGCTGTGTGTGGCTTTTCATGCCTTCAGGAGTCTTGGAATTCCAGGCCAGAACTTTCTCCTCAGGGCAGGCTCATGGGTCAGGTCTACTAGATTCCCCTGTTTACCCTATAGCGTCCCTGGAGACTCCAGTAGGCCAATACACACTATCCATGGAAACTCAGATAAGAAATGCCATTCCCAGGACTGTGACTGAAAGAGTAATAGCAAACATGGGCCAGGCAAAGAAGCCCCAGTGTGGTCCACTGCCTGCTCTGGAAGGGCTGCTCTCTGTGCCCACTGATAGATGGCAGGATCTCCCAATCCTGGCTCACAAGAGTGAAAGCTTGGGCAGAGTCCTCACCCAATCCACCACGTCATAGCAGATAGCACCCAGATATGAACAGGGGACAACAAGGTTGGTTGGGAATTAAACACAGGTGAAGGATGGAGAAAGTGGCTTGATGTTTTCCCAAGGACATATTTGTCTTGTACTGCCTCTAAGTTGTATGTGGGGTGAGGGGCAGCAGCCACAGCTGGTCAGAACAAAAGGAGACTCTGGGGAAAGCAAGTGTGTTCCAGAGGACAGCACCTTGCACAACCTAAGCCAAGGGTTGGACCACCTTGTGTGTTGGGGGGCAAACTACAACCAGGAACAGCCTGCATATCACTCTCTTGGTGGTCCTACCACTCATCCAAAGCCTTCCCCACAATGTTTCCTTCAAAGTTGTGGTTCATAATAAGGGCTCTTTTTCCATCTGTCTTACTGTAGAAAAATAACCTTTCATCCCCGTCCCAAACACAGGCTCACTCACTAACTGTGGGTCGCTAAGGTCCATCCACACTGGCAGCCAGTGGCTGTGAGAAAAGGGCTCCAGTGTCACCTAACCCAACTCCTGCTGTCTCTTCTGCCTTGGGCAGAGTTCTTTCCCCCTGGCATGGAGTAGCCCATTCACACTGTCCCCTGCCTTTCCCAGTGCTAGCCCTCATGAAGGAACAGCAATAAGGATACAGCTTTGGCCCAGAAGCCAAGGATGCTCTGGATGACGGTGCTCCTGGACTCAAGATGTCCCTTCATCCTCTGCCTATCGTCTCGCTTGAGGAGAGCCTAGTCCATGCTGCCTCGGGCACTTACTCAGCTCAGGTCCTGCTGGATCTCTTGCAGAGCTCTGAGTGGAGACCGGTGCCTGGGGGCCAAGCGCCTCTCCACTGACTGCGGGTACCTCTCCTTTTCCTCCTGACCGTTATCTTCACCTTCAAATTGTCCCGGGTCAGCTGGGACATCACTTGCCCCCACCCCACCGCCACCCGGGACCACCTCCATCTGCCCAATCTTGGAAACCTCGGCCACCCCCAGCTCTCACCCCACCACCAGGAACTCTGAGCCCTCCGGCTCCGCCTCACTGAAGCTCTATTGCACAGCCAGCTCCATGGATACTCTGGCTGCCTCAGCCTGCCCACGAAACTCCACACGCACCTCCCAGCCCAACTCTGTAATCACTGTCCCCCTGGGCCCTTTCCCCTGCCAGCACCTCAGCCTCGCCCTCCACAAGGGCATTTCCCTGACCTAAGTCCTGTAAGGCTTCCCGGGGAGGCCCAGCACCACACAGCCCTGCCTACCTCTCGGCGCGGCCCTACCTTTAAGCCGCGCCTACAGTGACGGGAGCGGAAGGCAGCTCCAAACTTGGGATCGCACACTCGGGCCAGGGCACACAGTGCTTGAGGCTGCACACTATCCCTGACTACAGTGAAGCGTGTCTACTTCCTCAATGCCTAGTGCGAAGGTGGGGGCGGGTACAACTCTTTACGCATGCGCACACACTACCCTCTAGTGCCCGGCTTCGCCATTGGTTGGAGGGCTTTAGGGCGGCACTTAAGTCAACAGCCGAGAGTTTCAGACTACTAACCCTGAAGGTTTGCCCTCTGGCGGCGGAGCAGGAAGCAGCGTCCCAGGCCAGCACCTGCCCAAACTCCTGCAGGCCTACAACTGGTGCTGCCACCTGCTTTTGGCCTTGGTGATCATTTCAAGTGCACATCTGCTCCTGTCTTCTCTTGTTGGGTCCCTCACAGTGATATCTCATAGAGCAAGAGAGAGCACGGAAAGACTTTCAAGATATAAACTAGCGAGAGCCACCAGCAAATGTTTCATCCGCAGCGGGATCGCATGAACCTAAGGATTGCCTCTTTACTCCCGGGCTTTCTTGAGGGCTTTGCTAGAATAAGAGGACTTAGCTCCACAGCTAGCAGTGGTATAAGATCTGGCTCAGATCCAGGAAAGGGCAGCATCTAGGTCAAAGTTGCCAGTCCAAAAGGCTCAGCGCAGGCCATCCAGGAGGATCCCTCATTGCTTGTGTGCACAGCTCGGTGCAGCCAACTCCCTAGAGGAGGTACGGGGGAGATGGAGGAGGATTTCTAGAGAACAAGGGGTGTGGTCCTTGCGAAGCAACGGTGTCGCCTGTGCCTAGGTCTGTCTTGAAAAACAAACAAACAAACAATAAAAGCAGTCCCCGATCAATAATGGGAACAGGTGTGTGTAGCTTCTGGTCGGTGTGTGCTCTGAAAAAGAGCTGCATGCCTCTATCTATAGAAAATGGGTGGCGGCCAGGTCAGGGGAATTTCAGGGTTCAACCTGGCCATTCTGGGACACTTAGGAGATCCAAATCCAATGCCTGGCATAAAAGAGAGCCCATGCTGCAGAGAATAGCCAAGGCACAAGCCGAAGATAGCAGAAGATCTGACCCCATGCCCAACGTCAGGCAGATAGTGGATGACAGGATGTGACGGAGGCAGAGGCAAAAGTCAGCAAGGAGAAGACAAGCAGAGAATGAGAAGAATGGCACAGAGAGGAAGGAAGAGGGAAAGTGGGACACAGAGAGTAGCAGGGGGGACAGCTTCTCCCAGCAGGCTACCAGATGGACACACTTACTGGAAGTTGGCTTTGACCTGTGGTGGCCATGAGAAAAGGTGGTAACCAAACAGAAGCTTCAGATGTCCCAATAAAAAGCACTGAGGTGGTGGCAGCTAGAGAGGGGTGGTGAGGGTGTTTCCCCACTAAGGCTGCGGCAAAGCACAGCATAGCCACATGCTACTTATAGGCAATACACAGTTCCTCCTCCAAACCCTTCAAAAGGAGGCACTTTCTAGAGGTGGGACATCCCCACTAGATCTTTTTGTTGTTGTTGTTGTTTTCTTATTGAATCATAGCTGTGTACAATAATTCAATCATGGGGTACAGTGTGTGGGCTACAGATACAATCGGAGATATTTTCATCAACCTGATTGCGATAACATTCAAGAGACTTTCTCATTACTATGTGAGAACATTTTTGATCCGTATTTAGAAATTTTCTCCTGACCATTCAAATATACACCACTGGTGTGATCCTGCCCACTAGATCTTAATAGTGAGTTCATGTCTATTATGATTTTATGGTTCTTCCGGCTGTATGATTGTCAGGTCCACACATGAGGCATGTCTTTTTAGCCCACATCTCCTGGCACCTGTATTGACCCTCTGTCCTCACATAGGCATAGTGGTTTCTGAGTAGTATTACACTCAGACATTTTTGATTATCAGCACAGCTGGCCAGAGCTCTGCCTTGCCAGTGGCATCGCTGAAGTATCCTCCTATTGGAGGCTGCTAGCTGGCTGCTCCCTCCCCTCATTGTGGATATTATACAACTAAAATTGTATGGGCACAAGTAGACAAGCTGTGCTTCCTTTTGACAGGAAGAGAATGCGCAAGAGACTCTTACCATCTTGGTAGCAACAAGCTCTCCCTTGCCTTCTTACCTAACAGCTGCACCTTACTGCTTTGTGCCTGTTCACCCGAACAGGGTTACACCACAAAGTACACACACATGACACTACTGTTGTCTTGGACACTCAAGTACACCAAGGCGTACTATCACTGGGTGTTCAGAAAGGAAATTACGTTCCCAGGAATGTGACTGAAAGAGGAATGGCAAACTTGGGCCTGGACAAGAAGCCCCAGTGTGGTCCACTGCCTGCTCTGATGGGGCTCATCTCTATACCCACTGAAAGTTGGCAGGATCTTCCAAGCCTAGCTCACAACATTGAAAGCTTGGGCAGAGTCCTCTCCCTGCCTACCATGTCACAGCAGAGTAGTATCAAGGCTATGAATAGGGGCCAAAAAGTGTGGTTGGGAAGCAAACACAGGTGAAGGATGGAGAAAGTGGCATGATGTATGACTATGGAGATATTTTCCTTGCACTGAAAGTGGGACAAATTCCTTCAGCCCATGTTGGAAGTGCCCACCTAGAGCTCTGGCAGTCATAAGCCTTTTACCATGCAAAAGGGGAATTTAGGGGAAGTGGCTCCCTATGGAAGGGGCAACCCAGCAAAGCCCATAGCCTACCAGGATTAAATCCTGTGGCCCCTTTGCTCTCTCCCCAGGTTGTTCTCCTGCCCTTTCCCAAGTCACATAGTAAGCATGACATCCCTTACCAGCACTGGCCCCTTCCACTCCTACGAGTAAAAGTCCATTCCTCCCTGAGAGACTCCTGACCAGCATGTCAACATAGGAGTCAGTCATCCCATGATGTACACAATTCAGGTATCCCTTTTTCAGCCAAGGAGGCAAGGTGGAAGGCCTACATCTGCCTCCATGTCACCTGGGCAAGATGGCACGCTCTCTGAGCTTGAAATCCTCCTCCAGATAGGACCCTCTCACAGTGACCATGAAGGAAGGAAGAGGGAAAGAGGAATACAGAGAGTAGCAGGATACACAGCTTCTCCCAGCAGGCTACCTGACAGGCACACTTATCATACGTGGCTTTGACCCCTGATGGCCACAAGGAAAGGTGGTGACTGGACAGCAGCCTTCACCGGGGCCCACCGTCAGGAACACTCATATACCAAACTGGCTCCTGGAAATGGCAGTGGGTCTTTCTGTAGCTTCCCTCTCATCCCAAGGAAGACCTGCCTGTCTATCTCCTGTAATGCTGGAAGCCTTTTGGTAGAGGGGCTAGGGGCATCCTGGTTCTGAATCATCTTGACTAACACTTCAGATGTCCAGAACACTTAAGGGGTAGCGGCTGGAGAAGGGTGGTGACAGTGTTTCTGGGCTAATGCTGTGGCAAAGCACAACACACCCGCATACTACTTATGAGCAATACACACTTCCTCCTCCAAATACTTTGAAATGAGGCATCTTCTACTACTGGAACCATCCCACTACATCTTAATAGTGAGTTCAAGTCTGTTAGGATGTTATGGTTCTTCAGGCTGTATGATTTTCAGGTCCACACATGAGACATGTCCTGTACACCCACATCTCCTGGCACCTGAATGGACTCTTTGTCCTCACACAGGCATAAGGGATGCTAAGGGGAGTTACACTCAGACATTCTGAGTAGCTTACAGGCCAGGTAGGAGCTCTGTCTTGCCAGTGCCATCCCTGATGTGCCCTCCTGTTGAAAGCAGTGAGCTGGGCGATCCCTCCCCAGTTGTGGATATTATAGGATTATACTTCTATGGGCACAATTATAGAATCCATGCTTCCCTTTGATGGGAAGACAAGGTGCAAGAGACACTGACAGTCCTGGTGGCACAAAGCTCTCCCTTGCCTTCTTACTGAATTGTTCCACCTTGCTGTTCAACAGGACATGGTTACAACACAAAGTACACACACTTGACACTATTCCCTGGGCAGGGCCTGCAGTTTCTAATCTCAGCTTTCTACTTGTGAAGTCCTTTATAATCTTTGAATCGATCCCCTAGACACATTCTCGTGTCCTTTATTTCTATCAGCATCACTCCTAGTCACAGCCCTTTCATCCCAGCATGCTGGTAATCACCACTGAGAATCCGGTCTCTGAAACTCTCTGGAATTAGGAAATGCACATTGCCAGCTGGCTGGGTCAATGTCTGACAGAGAATGTTGGGTAACATGTTTTGCAGTCCTTGAAAGCTACAGGTCATTTGAAATGGGGAGAACTGTCAAGGAAATATCCACTTCTATCCTGAGAATGCATAAAGAAAATCAGAGGTAGACTACGGGCGGGGCTGTGGCGAGGCTCCCTACCCTCTGGCCAGGGAAGCCGCAGGTGAGTGAACGATCCCTCGTCCCGCGCTTGCAGGGCTCCCGCAGGGCTGCGGTCGGCTGGAGACTATCCCAGCGACCACCGGACCTCTCCAGATCAGCCCACAGCCGGGAATTGCCACGGCATCTGCACAAATCTCTACCTGTCTTACACGTGGCTCCAGCAGGTCCCTCCCTGGCGAGTGGATCCCCTGGGGAAGGGGTGGCTCCGTGCCTGTGCTCGCACAGCTTTTGTGGGCCTGCCTTCTGCCAGGAACTCTGCTTGCAGTGGCCGGACCTCTGCTGGGCGGCCCAAGGCCAGGGACGCTCCCGGCAGCTCCCTGATCCGACGCCCCGGCCTGAGGGGCTTTTGTGCATCTGCGGTTGGGCTCAGACGGCCCTGGCTTCTCTGGCTTGGGTCCCCAGCGGGGAAGTGCTCCAGCAACCGCACAAACCTCTGCTTGTCGCCCGCAGGGCTCCAGCAGCTCCCCACCGAAGAGTGGGTCTCCTGGCGACGGGCGGTTCCGTGCCTGTGCTTGCACAGCTTTTGTGGGCCTGCCTTCTGCCAGAAACTCTGCTTGCAGCGGCCGGACCTCTTCTGGGCGGCTCACGGCCAGGGACGCTCCCGGCAGCTCCCTGATCCGAAGCCCGGCCCTGAGGGGCTTTTGTGCATCAGCGGTCGGGCTCAGTCGGCCTTGTCCTCTCTGGCGTGGGTCCCCAGCTGGGAAGTGCTCCAGCAACCGCACAAACCTCTGCTTGTCGCCTGCAGGGCTCCAGCAGCTCCCCACCGGCGAGTGGGTCTCCTGGCGACAGGCGGTTCTGTGCCTGTGCTTGCACAGCTTTTGTGGGCCTGCCTCCTGCCAGGAACT
>CAUYRH010083781.1:0-24648 GCA_963574655.1 Perodicticus potto | reverse complement strand
AAACCCATGGTGGAAATTTCCCACCCCCCCCCCCCCCAAAAAAAAAAAAAAAAACCCAAAAAAAAAAAAAAAAAAAAAAAAAAAAGAAAAAAAAAAGAAATATAAAGAAAATCAAGTCAAAACAGTGAATATTAGAGTTTCTATGAGAAACTAGCAGATATTATGGTCAGAAGATGGTCTTGCTGAGGAGGCAGCATTTGGGGGGAATCCTCAGTGATTTTTCTTGTTAAATCTTCCTCCTTGGACTTGGCCATCTCTTGTCTGCACTGGGTATTCCACTGTCAGCCTTTCTGCTTCTTGGGACTTGGGCTCTGTGTGTTCTGCCCCCTCTCAGCTTCTCTCCAGGACAGTTTAGGATCACGTGTTCCTGCCCCAGGGGACCTCCGCCCCATAACCTTCATCACACCCGGGCCATTTCTTCCCTTATCAACCTGCAACTCTCCTGCCACTTAACCGACCTTGCCAACAAGATTAAATACAGCGCCTGCCTATCATCCGTCCACCACCTCCACTCTTGAATAGATTGCGAGATAAGAAGTGCTAGACTTTTTGAGGCAGAGCTTTTTACCTCTGAAATGTCCTTTAAGAAAACTTATACAAATCGCATGGGCAGGCTGGATTTTGTTTCCTTGCTGTCCCCTCTCCTAACTGTGCCCTTTGGAAGAGCGTGGACCTATTTACTCTTCACGGGACAACTCTTCAGGTAAGTGGACGGCAGCCCTTATGTCTCACATCTCCTGTGAGATTCCTCTTCCGTGGGCCAATCCTCCATATCGGCTTTAAATCAGCATTTCTCCTATGACGTGGCTTTGAATCTCTTCCATCTGCTTTCTCTCCTCCACATTCCCTTTGCTCTGTTTATTACCAGTTCTTCAGATGTGGTTTGAATAACAGCTCAAAGAAGAACTACTGTGTCCTCTCAATGTCATTACTATTCATCTACGAGGCAGCCTGCAGGTGCAGGGGCTTCTATGTATTTATTTTTGAAGACTAATTTTAAAAATTGAAGTTGAGTTAAATCAATCACTGTCCCCTCCTCCCCCACTTACTTACACCCCTTCCCATTGGCTGCAGCAAAATCCTGCCCCCTCTGTTGCTGTACCGACTTACATTAACTTTAAGTCAGACGTTTTTCTAAGGCTTTAAATACATCAAATGTTAACCCGGTGAAGGTAAAATTGTAATTAAACCAACTTTATAGGCAAGGAAAGCCAGTCACCATGATACAAAATCACTGACCAAGAGTCATGCTGTTTTTTTTCCGAATAGTTGTTTCAGGATCTGAACCCTGGTGGTTTGACTTCGTTAATCCCAGCACAATTGAGTGCAAGCCTTTTCTGTATTCTGGCGAAATTTCAAGTCTTTAGATTTAGTACAGTCTTACAAACCTATCATGGGTCTTTTGTATTCCTGGCTTTGTCATCCAATATGTTCACTATTTTTATCAAGTCCATGCCTTCTAAAAACAATCCATTAAAGTGCTCCATCTGTGTATCTGTGTGTCTACCCATCTATCAATCATCTATCTTCATCAATCCATTTATGAATGGTATCTCTTCCATCATACGTTCACGTGTTCTGCGAGCCGTCAGGAGGAGAGTTTTACCACATCTCAAGTTAAATGCATGCTGTCTGCAGCTTCTCTTCCAACCCTTCTTTTCATGTTTAGAGATGAATTTTGACACGTGATTACTGGCAGAAGATGCCCTGCATCTGATGCACTGAAACAAAGAACCAGTCAAGCTGGATGTCAAAAGGCAAATTGTGGGCGGTGCCTGTGGCTCAGTGGGTAGGGCACTGGCCCCATATACTGAGGGTGGAGAGTTCAAACTCGGCCCTGGCCAAACTGCAACAAAAAAATAGCCAGGCAATGTGGCAGGTGCCTGTAGTCCCAGCTACTTGGGAAGCTGAGGCAAGAGCATCACCTAAGCCCAAGAGCTGGAGGTTGCTGTGAGCTGTGACGTCACAGCACTCTACTGTGGGTGAGAAAGTGAAACTCTGTCTCTCTCAAAAAAAAAAAAAAAGGCAAATTGTACGAACATCAGGTTTCCGTCTAGGCAATGATCATGGAAACAGAGGTCGAAGCAGACAGTTAAAAGCAGTGCAAGTCCTTTGACATTAAGAAGGACATCATGAAAGTATTTTCAGTGTGAATATATGAACTGTTGATTCAGTTGATCAACAATTGTGTATCTGGAACAAATGATAGCAAGAGGCGTGCTACAAATCCAGGGGATTAGGGGAAAATGTACAGGCTATTGCCATTGTTGGATTCTGGGATTGCAACTTCATAAGGACTCTGTCATAATGACCCGAAAATGTGCTTGTTTGGTTAGAAAGGAATGTATATTCTGCTCTGGAAGATGTATGAACAAAGTTCATGGTACATAACATTATGGGGCATTTGGCCAAAACAGGTGGTCACTGACCATGAATTTCTTTAGCTTTCTATAAAGTTAAGTATTAATGTACCTATCAATTTTGGATTTCCATAGGGTATAATCTTTTAAACTATAGTAGCATAGTGGTAATAGGAGACTATGGCAATGTAGAGAAACAATTCTTTGTCTTTCTTAGTATCACATTCTAGAGCAGGGCTTTTCAACAGAAGCACTATTGACATTGTGGGCTGAACGGTATTCTTGTTGTGGAGACTGACCTAGCCATTGCACGGTGTTTAGCGGAATGTTAGCCTGGTCTGTATTCACTCATGACAGTAGTGTCCTCTCAGTTGAGATAACCAAAAATATCTCCAGCTGTTGTCAAACATCCCCTCGAGAGCAAAATTCTTCCCTGTTGTGAATCATGGAGCTATACACATGTAATATAACAGACACTCAACTATTTGTTAATGAATAAAAAATTGGATGAATAAAATGATTCCTGCTGTTCACATTCATATCAATTCTAACACATTCATAATGTAGGAGGGAGGTCGATGTTAGATTTTAACAGAGTTTGTCCGGTTTGCTGCTGGCTGACCTGGGTCGGGAGTCGGCAGGGGAGACGAGCTGGGGGAAATAACGAGACTCCACTCTAACTGAATGGGTAAAGTCTAGGAAGCCTGGAGAGCGGCGGACGTTGACTCACAGTGGCTGATTGAGACAATGCAGCAGCTCTCCGACTTCTTGGGAACCTCTTATTGATCTTTAACACAAAGTATATAGAAAATGTAAGGTGCAAATTCAAAAGATAGGATTAAAAGAATCCCTAGCCTCCAGGAAGACTGGGTAAAGAGGAGACAGCTGGGTAAGTGGGAACTCAGATAGTGAGCTGTTAATGTATTTAAAAGGAGGAGGGGTGATAGCTTCCAGTGTTTTCCCCACACTTTCTTTGAGAATTTTGGAAGGCAGTATGGAGAACCCTCAAAGAACTCAAGCTACACCTCCCATTTGATCCTGCAATCCCATTGCTAGGCATCTACACAGAAGGAAACAAATTCTTTTATCATAAGGACACTTGCACTAGACTGTTTATTGCAGCTCAATTTACCATCGTCAAAATGTGGAAACAGCCTAAATGCCCACCAACCCAGGAATGGATTAACAAGCTGTGGTATATGTATACCATGTATACTATTCAGCCATTAAAAAAGATGGAGACTTTACATCCTTTGTATTAACTTGGGTAAAAGTGGAACACATTATTCTTAGCAAAGCATCACAAGAATGGAGAAATAAGAATCCTATGTACTCAATTCTGATATGAGAATAATTAAGGTCCTAGTACACATTGAGGGGGGGTGGGAAATAGGGAGAGCTGAGAATGGGAAGGAGGGTGGGGGGTGGGTGGAAAAGGGGTGTGGTACACCTTTTGGGGCAGGACACAAATATAAGAGGGTCCTTATCAACAAAAAAAATCAATGTAACCTGGTTCTGTGTACCCTCGATGAATCCCCAACAATAAAAGAAGTAAAAAAATAATAGAAAAGGAGGGAGGGGGTGGGGGAAAGGAAGAGCAGAGAGAGGGAAGGAGGAAGTGGGATGGGTCTCTGTGTGTGACACATCTTTTGGGGGCAAGGCACAATTATAAGAGGGTCTTTACCTAACAAATTAAGTCAGCGTTAAAAAAAAAAAGAAAGAGGATGTGATCAATAAAATGTTATAACTATGCTCCTGGAAAAAAAAAAAATAAAAGGAGGAGGGGAAAACAAGTTTCAGTCCTGCAGGGCAAGCCAGTCTCCCTAATCTAATTGCCCATGGGGAGTTCAAAGGGCTCGGCCGGCCTGCCTTCTGATTCTCCATGCTGGGATGGTATATCTACCTCGTGGGTAGATACTACATAAAGCAGATCAAGCTATCCATAGTAGTAGATGGTTATCTTTCAAGCTATCTATGGGATCATGCATTCAGTTCAATTCAACATCCATTTATTATATAACTATTGATATGGAGGAGAGAAGATTCAATTAAATAAAAGTACTTGCTGGGCAAAGGAGTAGATTTCCTTTCTGGATATTTAAGTATTGGGACTGTTCTTTATATGTTCATTCACTAGCCTAGATGGTCACAAAGTAAAAGGTAATTATGACATTAGGAAAGATTTTACAATCAGAGCTATTTATGTCTCTGTGGCCTGTTTGGAATATGGACCACATTGGTCTTTAATATTTCTACACATCTTTTCAAATTTCTTCATTTATCTGTATGGGAGAACCTTCTGATGAATAACCTGTTCCTCAAACTGTCAACAATGTCAGTAAATTTACCCAATATTGTAGCTGGTTTTATTTTATAATCTGGGTTTTTCTCATGAGAACAAAAAGGCAATTTAGAATCTCTCCCTTATTATTTTCTGGCTTGCTCGAATGTTCTTTGGCTTCTGTTCATGATTTATATCCCAAAGCAACACTCTACATCGTCCACAGGAATGTGTTTGCTGGATCATGGTCAGATTGTGTGTGGGGGTCTCAGGACCTGCTTTGGCCGAGGGAGCACATTCTACAGCTTCCTGAGGGGGTGACATATGTAATGGCCAATATTCTCAATATCGTGTTATTGTAACATACAGTGTTCACTTACCTGAAGTGATGGAACAGACTTTGACAACAATACCAGACAAAGAAGAAATTCTACAGCACCATTTTCTTTTTGTGGAACAGTAATATTTTTGAAGGAGAGGGAAAAAATGCTTTTGGAAATGTTTTAAGGGCTCTAGGTGCTGCAAAGCATAGACACCAACTAACTGCTTCAAATTTCTTTAAGTGTGAACCCCTGTATCACTCTCCCTCTGGAGAAACCCTATCTGCCCCCTTCTATCATCGCCAGATTCAGCAGGAAGCAGTTAGATTGAATCTTCGCCCCTTTTCCGGGGCGAAGGGTTAGGGTTTCTACTTGGAGAGGGAGAATTGATGCAGGACATCTGGCGCCCTGGCCAGCTCAGCGGAGCTGACGGACCTGCCACCTCCTCCTTGGTGGTGTTGGTGCTGCGGCAGCCAGCTGAAGAGCCAGCGGGCTGGATGACAGGCAAGGAGGGGGACCTCCAACCCCCACCGGAGGCTCCAATAGCCAAGAAGGCCGGACAACTGCCAAGGAGACACCAGTGCCTTGGTGTCTCCTTCACTTTGCACTTGGGACTAAATGTGGAACCTCCATTTCCTATGCCTAGGTCAGTTTCATGTGAATTTCCTGGGCCTCAATTCCATGAATGGACTGGTGTCCATTCCTTGATACACTCATTCACTTTGCCCCGGAGGGGACTGTGTTCATTCATTGATACATTCCTTCATCTTGCAAAAAATAAATAAAGAAAGAAAAAAAAATTTCTTTAAATGAGGGCTATTGTCTTTTTAATGGTTTTATCTGAGGAGTCCAGATATTTATCCTCCAATAGATGTAAACTCATAGAAACAAAGCACCCATTGTGATGGGTGACGAAGTAGCCCACGTGCTCCGTCAACTACAGGGCTGCTCATGGACCCTTGGTTCTCAGAGGACAAGCTGCCCCTGCATTGCTACAGGTTCTGTGGATTTTTCTTCCATGCCCCAGGGACAAGCAGCTTCCCAGGAAGAGGGAAATGATACCCTGTGCCTTTTACCTCATTCCTTCCTTTTTACACTTCCTTCCAGCTTCTGCACAAATCTATAAAAATTATTTTGATGGCTTTTCAAAATCAATAATTTAGGAGAAGGTATTTGGACGAAATTATGGCTGAGACATATGCCAACCACTGGGTCCTGTTGATTGGACGTGAGTGGCAGCCGTGTGACTACTGTTTGCATTACGTAAGCTTTCTCCCCATTGGAAATAATTCAGCGGCGACAGCCTCCTACTTTTTAGGAGTAGACTAACTATCATGGTTGAATTTTCTTGTCTGCATAAACTTTTATATAGGGGTCATCTTACGTACAGATTCTAATTTCCTCTTTTAGGAGAGTGGAAGAATATTTAAAGTTGTTTTCACTTTGGTTAGAATTGTCTTTGGAAATACAGTTACTTGAGGACAATGTGGAATTGAGAGTATATGCTTAATGCGTAAGAAAAATTACATCCATAATGCAGTTAGAATAAACTCTCCTGTGAATACATCAAATCCGAGAGGATTTTTTTTTTTTTTCTGGTGAGTTTGTGACACATGTCAGCATGAAACCTATATGGTTGTTGAGATTGTTTTTCTTATTTTGGGTCTATGCATGTCAAACTTCAAACCCTTTTTTTATTGCAAAAGTTGACTCCTCAGTATTCAAAAAGTCCTACCTAGATGGTGACATTCATTTCACAGCCCAAGAGCTCATTTTGAGTGAGGTAAGCTTGTGTGCTGTACCTGAACTTTACCTTGAATGTTATACATACACATTTTCATAAGTACAAGTCAAGGTAAACATCATTTCATTGTAATCTTTTAAAATTCTGCAGCATAATCACCAGCTATGATCTGAATAAGTATGCAAAAAAAAAAAAAAAGTAAACTTCCACAAACCTATTCTCATCCTTCATTTACATTAATCCCAGAACACAAATAGTGAGCTATTAAAACGGGGTAAGACTGTCAAATGAGATTCACCCACCTGACAGTTCTGTCACTTTAAATTGCTTTGTTGTTTATGCCACAGTTGCAATCTCAGCCCCGTTACTTGTTAATTGCTTAGTCCATGCAATTGTATCACAACAAATTTATCAGAATTTTAAGAGAAGAACTGTCTCTGGCTTGGCTATGAAGTTACTTTGATGGATTGAAGGTGATTATTAGCATTCACTGTGACAGGCACAAAATAAAATTTCTGGTTTCAAATTACTCCGTAGTAAAGGTATAATAAAATTCTATTTGAAGGCTCTGAGAAAAGAATGACAAGTCATGTGAGCAGATGGCCACCAAATCCCGCCAAAGAAATATTTATTGAATAATTGAGACATGCAGAACTCTTTAAATATTGATCGAGAAAAACTAACAAATGTGATGTAGGCATTTGTATATAGTTTTCTGAATGTATTTCTGTGTGTATGTGTGTCTGATCTGGTGTTTACCGGGGCATCAGCACTGGTTCACGACCCTAAATTAATCCAGACACTCTGGCACTGGGGTTGTCTTGCTCTTCAGTTTGAATTCACATGTTGACACTTACAAACTTTTCTGCCACTTTGTATCTATGAATATGTTACCTTCTTTTATTTAAAAATCAAATGCTGCAGGATTCACACCGTTCTCAGGTAGCAGAATGCAGCAGAAAGAGCACACGATCATGTCTAAAGCTGAACTCGTTATAATCTTCCCGCTCCATCTTCATTTGTTCCTTTTCTTAAATATTTGTGTTATTTGTGACTATTCCACACTCGGAGTACCAACCCAGGTGCCAAGTCTCACCATCGTCTATTTTGACTTCTCGTTCTCCCTCATGCTACCAAATCTTTTCTGTTCTATTATGTGCACACTTTCTGTCCTCACCTGTTCTTATTTCCAGTTCAGGTTCTCACATTATCATGTCTTTCCTGGGTCTGTGCTTCCCTAGATTGGTATTTTGATTCTTCCAACTTCACTTCCAGCTCAGCCTCCTTGTTGCAATAACAAAGGAAAGTGTATTTTAGGATACTCTGTTGCATCATCACAATTTATTCGTTTTTTGTTTTGTTTTTTGAGGCAGAGTCTCACTTTGTTGCTCAGGATAAAGAGCAGTAGCATTATCATAGCTCACAGCAAAATCAAATTCCTGAGATCAAGCAATCCTTTTGCCTCAGCCTCCTGAGTAGCTGGGACTACAAGGGCTTCCCATGACGCCTGGGTAATTTTCCTATTTTTAGTAGAGACAGGGTCTCCCTCTTGCTCAACTTGGTATTGAATTCCTGAGCTCAAAGGAGCCTCCTTCCCTGGCCTCCTAGAGGGCTAGGATTATAAGTGGTGAGCCACCGTGTCTGGCCTAAATCAGGTTATTCTCTTTGCTGGAATGAGCCAATGGATTCCTATTAACTATGGAGTCAAATCCAAATCTGTTGTCTAAGAACAAGAGGTGTTTCTTCATGTCGTCTCATTCCACTCCTGATTTGAACTTTCTCCTTCCTTCAATACCTTCCCTTATCCTTGTATCAGAAAAATATTCCCCTACTTATGGTCCCTGGATCCAGTCCCTGCCTGTGACAAGCCTTACATTTGTTTCTCTTCTCTTTGTATGATAGTTAGACTGTGGATTCCCTTGGGAATCCACGATGCTCTGTTTTCCTATTAATTGCTTTACTTACTGTTTTTCCAATGCATCTTGAAGAACTATGCAACATTTATGGTAACAGCTAGTTTTATCAAGTGTTTGTTATGTGACTGGCATGGTTCTACACGCCTTATGGAATTTTGATTCCATACAAATTTAAGAGTCTTTCTATTCACATTTTTAAGAACAGGAGAAACTGAAGCCCAGGGAAAGCCAACAACTTGCCATAGTAAGAGAAAGATTGAAAACAGTGAGATTAGGATTCGAATCTGGTGTTTTTTCGCCCCATGCTGAGATCTTAACCTTGAGTTACATGTTCATTCCATTGGAACTAATTGCATATCTCTGATCTTGGAATGTGAACTTTTTACATCCAGGGACATAAATTCTCTGTGTTTTTATTCACTAGGCCTAAGATGGAGCTTGAGTTAGAATAGACATTCGTCATATACATGCTGTGTAAATGATTAGGAATTAGTCATGGGTTCACTCTCTACCTTTTCCATCATTGGAAAAATTCATTGTTTTAGAAAACAAAGTTCTTCCTCATATGAAAAATTGGAATTATAATACCTGTCAACCTACTTCAGAGTCCTGCTATGAGAAATAAATAATAAAGGTGAAATGTTTACCTTTTTACATCATACAATTGTCATACAAATAAATGGGAACACATTTTTCTGAGTAGTGAATAAATTGAACAACATGTAAAGATCTAATATGTACAAGATCACTGCCACTCTTGGAGATATAAAATGAATATAATATAATACTCTTTAGATCCTTAAATCAGGAATCACCACCTAATAATTATATATTTTTTCCCTTATGTAGTCTTAATAGAGACTGTGGGTTACCTTAGTCAAAGACATATTAAAAAATAATTGGGTGGAAGCTCTTTGAGGATTCTCCACACTTCTTTCCAAAGATGCTGTATTAGTTTGCAGTCTCACCAGTAGTGTAAAAGTGTTCCCTTCTCTCTACATTCGCATCGGCATCTGCGGCTTTGGGATTTTGTGATGTGGGCTATTGTCACTGTGGATAGGTGATATTTCAGAGTGGTTTTTATTTGCATTTCTCTGATGGTTAGGGACAATGAGCATTTTTTCATGTGTTAGCCATTTGTCTGTTATCTTCAGAGAAGCTTCTCTTCAACTCTCTTGTCCACTTATAAATGGGATCGTTTGCTTTTTTCTTCTTGATTAGTTTTTCTTGGTAGAGTCTGGTTTGTCAGCCCTCTGTCAGATTTATAACATGCAGATACCTCCTCCCATTTTTCAGGCTGTCTGATTGCTTTAGTTGTTGTACCCCTACCCATGCAGAGGCTTTTTAGCTTGATCACGTCCCTCTCATCTCTTTTTGGTGTTGCTGCAATTTCCAAAGGAGTTTTTTCCATAAATTCTTTTCCCAGGCTGATAGCATCAAGAGGGTTTTCCCCCTATACTTTCTTTTAGGATTTTTATCATTTCATGTCTTAAATTTTAGTCTTTTATCCAGCGAGTCAAATTTTATAAGTGGTGAGTAGTGTGGGACCAGTTTCAGTCTTCTGCACGTGACTAACTAGTCCTCCCAGCACCATTTTTTTTTTAAGTAGAGATTCTTTTCCCCAATGTTTGGTTATGTCTGGTTTAACGAAGATTAAATAGCGATATGAAGCTGGGTTCATCTCTAGGTTCTCCATTTGTTCTCTCAATCCCATTACTAGGTATTTACCCAGAAAAAAAAATCATTTTACCTTAAGAACATTTTCACTAGAATGTTTATTGCATCCCAATTCATAATCACCAAAACATGGAATCAACCCAAGTGCCCTTCACCCAGGAATAGATTAACAAATGGTGACATATGTATGCCATGGAATACTATTCACCCATAAAGAAAGACGGAGACTTTGTATCTTTTGTATTTACTCAGATGGAGTTGAAATGCATTATTCTTAGTAAAGTATCACAGGAATGACTTAGTAAAAGTAAATATTAAATGTACTTAATACTAAAATGAAACTAATAGATAACCAACTACATGTCTGCATGAGAGAAAAAACACCATTATCCTCAAAGTGGGGAAGAAAATAATGGAAAGGGGAGAAGGGAGGGTGATTGGCAGTTCTCACCTAATGTGCACAAGGTAAGAGTAAACAGTGTCCCCCCAAGTGTAGTGTTCAACTACAGCTTGAACTTCACCATTTGCGTTTCTAATCTTTTGTAACGTCATGTTAATCTGAAATTAAAAAAAAAAAGAATTTGACGAATTCATTCGTTTGTACTTTCATTCATTCAACAGATATGAACTGGGACCATAAAGTGATCAACATTCTTGTAGGTCGTGGAAATATATATGGGGGTGAGGAAGTTAGACTTACTATGTGAAGAGGAAAGATAATGATAACAGAGATATAAACTCCTACCAAACGAAAAGGAAATAAAAGGATAGAGAGGGACAGAATAAGTGTAACTATCTAACTTAGGTTGTCTTCTCTTTGAGAAGACAGTTAATATTAAAAGTTTTAGGTGGGCATAACTGGACTCTATAATACAAGATCCCTTTGGCATGACCATTGCACTAACAAGGTATAATAGGTATATATTGCAACTCTTTACCTCTCCTATCATACTAGATTGATTAGAAGGGACTCACTTATGTATCTTTGGCTTTTGGAATACAATTTGCCAGCTCATTCTACAGACCAGAAATACCTATCCATGAATGCTCATCTCCAGTCAGCCTTTAATCAATACTATGGGTAGGTAGTTTAGATACCTTAGCTACCTCTAGTCCCTTGGCCAGAATAATTATCAAGCATGTGTCTTACACTAATAGACATAGATATAAAATAATTGATCACTTTGGCATTCCTCTTCTGATTCAATAATAATTGAATATTATATCAATATTCACTACAATTATATCAATATTCAATTCAATAATAATTGAACATTATATCAATATTATAGCAATATCCATTGCTGCCCCTGAGCAAAAGCCTCCTATTTATCCTATTGTAAAATAGAGATAGACCTTTGTACTGACAGTTTCTTCGTAGCAAGCAGGAGAAATAAATTCCAGCTAATTTTAGCAGGTTATAAATTTATTAAGGGGCTATTAGGACACTCTCAGTATAGCTGGAAGGAACAGAGAATCAGACTAAGTGCTTAAAAGGGGTACCTACACCCAAAGCATAGCTCAGTACTGGCCTGATGAAGAAAGTGTTGCTGCCTTCGTTAGTACAAGGGGCCACAGCTTGCACTTGCCACTTCTCAGTCTTATCACAACTGTTAGTGCTGCCGAGAAAAGAAAGTGTGCCTCTTGCAGCACTGGCTTCTAAATTAAAGTCTAATGTGGATACATGTGATTGTCAGAATCTGGGTCTAGTGTTTACACCCCAGCTTCAGTGGAGCCTAGGATGTGTGGGTCTTACATTTTCTCACTTCTGGGATGAGAAGCAATTTATCCTGCTGTGAAGACTTGTGGAGTGTGAAATTGCCCCACCTAGGAAGGATGCTGAGATGCTAAGTGGCCAAAAAGAATGAGGATTATCTAGTTTGTGACATCTTTATGTAAGGCCTTTTGAAGAGCTCTGGCCTCTGGCCTTGTGAGAAAATCAAGTTAAGTGGTCTCTAAATTTGGTCCAAGGATTCTGACTGGTCTCTGTGGCTCAAATAATAGATCTCTGAGAGCTAGTAAGTTCTTGAATTAAAATTCCTACACTTATTCATATAGAAGTGAATGTCGATAACTCTTATCAAAAGGAGAGAACTATCTGGAGTTAAAAATAATACGTTCGACACTCACACTTGGTCTCAGTACAAACATGAAGAATAATCAAATACTAAGACTAATTATTGTCAAAAAGAAGGGGAGATATTTTTTTCCTTGTATGTTTTATTCCAAGTCCTGACTTTTCTAGCCACCTTTTGAATTTGTTTTTCTAAAATGCTCCCAAAGCAATAGGAATAAAAGATTATCTTGAATAGTATCTTGAAATTTCTGTATACATGGAGAATACTTGATGTGGCAGAAAATTCCTATGCTATGAAATTCAAATTTTCATCAGAGAGAATGTGAAATAGTACAATCATTTGTTTTTCAGCTTGTAAGCAATAATTATTTTCTTGAGTGATATATATATTTTCATAACATTAGCATAGACAAAATGCCCATTCAACAAAGTCTGTAGTTGAATGAACACTGGTGGTGCTTTTGTAATATGCTTGTGTGTTTCAATTTCAAAGAACATTCACATACAAATAAAGATGGGGTCTGTGTGAGGAAGGAATACAGAGTTTGGAACCAGATGTGTTTTCCAACTTCGAATATTTTATTTAACAGATTCCCGAATTCATTTAACCTCTCTTAATTTGTTTCCTTGTCTGAATAACTGGGAACGATAATATGCTTTATGAACGATTATGGTACAGCATGCATAAGAAATTAATACAAAAGCACATTGGATAGGCTTGGCACTTTGTGGTCTCAGTAAAGCTGGTGGTTATTTCTATTTTTATGAGAGAATAAGTTAATGGAAATAAGACACAAGAAGTAATAGGAAAATGCAGTCAAGAGACTTATTACATAGACTCTGTTTCATTAAAGGAAAGGAAGAAAGAGCTTGAATTCTCCACATTGGTCAATCTACAAGGATAGCTTGGGCATTTTCTTTAAGATACCAAGATGTGCACACCAAGGTCACCATCAAGAAATAGAATTAGTGTTGAGTAATCTTAGGCAGGACAGATAACCATGGGGCAGAAAAGATCAGATAGAGACAGCCTAATGATCACAACTACTGAGTTATCATCAGAAATTGAGTAACTGGGCCAAGAAAGGGACTCCTGTTTGAGTATTTGTGGCATTGACCTGGCACACCCGATGTCTTAGTCCTTATCTCAGAAATCTGGTAAACTTCTGGGAGCTTACCAGCTACTTTGGAAAATGACACTATTTAGTTACTTCACAAAAGGCAGAAAGCAGTAAGGTGAGAAAGGACTTGGAAACGTCTGTGCATAAGCAGTGTGTGGGTGCGTGTGTGTGTGTGTGTGTGTGTAAGGATGGGTGGAACAGAGGGAGAAAAGAGAGGAAAACAGCAGTGGGGGCTGAAGACACTGAATTCACATTAAGGAATTTGGCTTGAAAATCTCTCCCCCATTTTCCAGCTGTGTAATTTGGGGTATGATATTTGGCCTCTTTCATTGTTACTAGAAATAAAAAAAAAAGTAAAGTGGCATTTTTCAGGAAGATTGCAATGAGGGTTAATTGTATTTAGGCACAGGAAAGCTTCTCGAATAGTCAAGGTAAATACCGGATGGTCAATAAATGTTGAATCTTTAAATATTAAAATGTATAGATAGATAGAGATTAGGTATCCATCATTATTAACCTGCTTTGATTGGTCAGCACCTGTGATGAACAGATAGCTAAATAACTTGAATATCATTTAATTATTGAAATAAACTTTAGCATTTTTTCTGAATTTTTAATTATAATATTTAAAAGCATTCTGAAAGTCAATAAACATTTTCTAGGAAAAAGTCAAATGCTTTTCTCCAGATGAATTGTTGTTTCTTTCTCCCTCTTACAACGGTTCCTCTTTCCTGAAACCTACACATTTTTATTATGTTTGAGCTCTTTCTGGAAAGCCCAGCATCCATTTCCTTAAAGGTTCTCCTTGCATGCACTGTTTCTCCTCCCGATCTCTGTGCAATGCAGTTGCCCAGTTTCACAAGGGGAGAGAAAGAGGGGCTATAATACTCATTCCCCAATTGGAAGGAAACAGACAAAAACAAACACACACACGAAATGGTAGGCCTTATAAATTACTTAGTAGAATGAAAATCAATGGTATCTTTTGTTAAATGCCATTAGCTCAAGTCCCAAAGTATCAGGAAGAAGATACTTAAACCATCTGGCCCGCTCAAGTAAAGGGTGGAAAATGCCCTTTCTAAGGGTAGAAGTGGAATCACTAGTTAAATAAAGTCAAGTGTAACATGCTGCCTGGAGTTGAAATCCTGTAATTCCTTTGATTATTCACATGGGTGAACCCAATAAAGACTCAGCTCCTTAGGGCAGAGCCTCCTGGTCAGGGTGTTTGGTTTCAAACATAATAGATGGGCAGCTGATAAAGTCTAAAAAACTGAGAACGCTATTAAAGTGATTTTGTCCATCTTTTTGGAAAAAACAAAAAACAAAAGAAAAACAACTCTTCCTCTAAGTAACTTCTTTATTTTCTTTCTCCACTATAGATATTTATTTACTGATTATTGGGTAGAAGCCTATCTCGTGTGGTTATTTTTTTAAAGACATGAAGATTCTTTACATAAAATGTGAAGACTTATAGTCAATCATGGTCAATGCCCCAAGCAAACAGAAGAGGGGAGTGTTTAGCTCCCACTTGTGCCCTGTGAGAGTTTGAAATACAACTTCAAAGTATTAATTAAAGTCAGTTTAGATGAAACCAAGGGGCAAATCACTGTGTTGCTTCAATTTGTAAGGGACTGAGGTTTCAGTGAGAATTTAATTCATTTTCTTCCTTCTGCAGATTAAGTTACAAGGGTAGAATGGATTCTGAAAACTTGGGTCTATCTTTTTTTTTTTTTTTTTTTTTTAATAGAATGAGTTTTGCAAAGTTGCCTCAGAGAATTTCTAAATTGAAAAGCAGAGACGTGGATTCATAGTTTTTATAAATGGAGTGTACCTAAATGCAGAAATTGTGTCTAGATCAACACAAATCTCCCTACCCGAGATAAATAATTCAAAAGTGCGTGCTCCTCCAATAGTGGGTCAGAAGAATTATCTTCATAAGAAAGATAGCACATGATGCTTATTTCCCATTTTTACTATTAATTCTTTGTCACCTCAGGCCAGTCATCTGAGAGAAAGGATTTAATAATAAAGAGAAGTACGTGTCCTTCCTCTGCTAAGTTGGCCAAGGGCACATCTCACTGCTTGAGTTACTCTATTCACTAAGAAATAATTCGGCCTCTGTGCTCCTTCACAATTTATGCTATACTTAGAACCAGAAATTGAAAGGATCTATTTGCTATGCAGATTTTAATTTTTGCTTGATATTTGAAGATCTAAATTTATGTAATTGTAGTTTCAAGCCACAAATTTGTAAAGTTAATTTCTTAAAATATATTCCATCGTATAACATATATATCTAATGCATTATGTTGGAGTCCATTATTCCTTGTCCTAATAGTGTCTTCTTTTCTTTGCATGATGTGAAATTCCCTACAATTAATTACAACATACATGTTAAACATTTTTATGAAGAACAGATCTAAACTTCCTTTGCGGTTCGGCACCTGTGGTTCAAGAGGCTAGGGTGCCAGCCACATACACCAGAGCAGAGCTGGTGGGTACGAATCCAGCCTGGGCCTGCCAAACAACAATGACAACTACAACCAAAAAATAGCTGGGCGTTGTGGTGGGCGCCTGTAGTCCCAGCTACTTGGGAGGCTGAGGCAAGAGAATTGCTTGAGCCCAGGAATTGGAGGTTGCTGTGAGCTGTGACTCCATGGCACTCTACCCAGGGTGACAGCTTGAGGCTCTGTCTCAAAAAAAAAAAAAAAAAAGTAAATAAATAAATAAATAAACTTCCTGTGCCTTCTGAAAGCCAAGTATAACCCTTGTATCAGTCTGTTCTGGCTGCTACAACAAAATAGACTCAGCAATTTGTAAAGAAGAGAAATTTATACTTTAAAGTTCTATAGGCTTAGAAATCCAAGATCAAGGTACCAGCAGATTCCTTGTGTGTTGAGAACTTGCATTCTACTGCAAAGATGGTCCGCTTTCTGTGTCCTCACATGGTGGAATGGAGAACAAAGGGGCAACCATAGTCCCTCATATCCACTTTATATTCTATTCATGAGGGTAGAGCCTCCACTACCTGGTTGCCCCCTAAAGGCCCTATCTCAATACCATTGCTTTGGGGATTAAGTTTCAACATCACTTTAGGGGAGACATAAATTTAGACCACAGCAACCCCCTCCCCACAATGCTTAAGAACTATTTTCTCTACTTTCCCTCCCTGGAAAATCTCACCCTTTCTAGAATCTTATTCCTGACCAATGTCTGTGACTCTCAAATTTGCATCTCAAACTCTTTCTTCTGAGCTCTATATCTTTATATGAAAGTTATTTATACGTGAATGTACAAAACTATTAAACAATGTTAATTTATCTACTTTCCCCCACCTATCCTCTCCTTGCCTCCATACACCTGCTCCTCCGCCTGTCCACCTTAGCTCACCTGATAAAAACATTGTCAAACTTGCAACCCAAACAGAAGTCTCATCATTTTTCTTATTCTTTCACCCATATGTCCATTTGCCACCTTTCATGAAGTCTGTTTGTAAAGTCATTTACATCACTTTTCTCTTTTCTCCGTCCCTGACTGTCTTCGTTCTCATGAACTATCATACAGCCCAGGGTCACACACACACCTGAGGATGGTCCCCATGTAAATTGAGTAAGAACACTTTAGAATTTTTACTCATTTATTAAATAGAAATAAATAATTATTGTAATTTTATCTCTTATTCTTTTACATTTCTATACAAGATCTGAAAATTAAGTAAACTTGCCACGATGCCCTTACATTGCCAGCACTGTACAAACGACAAGGGAAGTTTTCAAAACCTTGGTATATCAGTGTTTCACAGTTGTATTCAACATGTGGCAGTGTCTTGCTGAATAGGATTTGTTATTGTTGTTGCATATTTTTGTGTGCCGTGGTGAGAATGTTGGAGATTGAATTTGAGCAATGAACAAACATTCATAAATTTCTTGTTAAACTTGGCAAGAGTGGAAATGAGATCAGGGACATGCGAGTCCAGGTTTATGGGGATAATGCCATGAAGAAAATGGCAATGTACAAATGGACTAATTGTTTTTCTGAGGGGAGAGAACGCATCACTGATGAAGAGAGGTCATGGTGGACAGTTAGAGGCATATCTGATGGAAACATGCAAAACGTAAGTGAATTGTGTATCAAAATCATCAGCTGACTTTCTGAATGTATTTATCTTCATTCGTTCTTTACATGGTATTTCTTTCTAGTCCTTATCTTACACATTGTTATTGTTATTAAATTTTAAGCCTTTTAAATTCTGTGAAGGCAAAAAGTGGAAACCTAATTAACACATGTATATGTAAAAAAGAAAAAAAAAAGAAAAGAAAGAAAGCGGGCAGTGTGTTGAAGTAAAGGACACTCAGAGACAAACTTGTTGCCTGGGGCCTGAATAAATTTTACTGGTGCAATTGGTTTATTCTGAAAAAAAAAATCATCAGCTGACTGAGAAGCACAGCAGATCAAGTAAAGATTAATAGAGAAGCAGTTAGGAAAATCTTAACTGAATATCTTGGCCAATAACTCATGGGTCTTCTCCTCCTGATCCCCTTTGTGCGAAGCAGGTGCCCAATTTCACAAAGTGGAAAGAAAGAGGGGCTATAACACCAGCTCACACAGTACTGTCTATAAGGGTGTTTTTAGTCAGAAAACAAATAACTGCATTGGAACGGCCTCCCTGTTCACATCTGGCGACCAGTAACTTTTTTCTTTATCCAAAGATAAAGGCAATATTGAAAGGAAAAGATTTTGATGGCATTCAGATCAAGGATGATGACAGCTTTGATGACCATTTCAGAAAAAGAGTCCCAAATTGCTGTCAAGGCTGGCCTGGGCACTGGCATCGGTGCACAGCTTCCCAAGGGGAATCCTTTGAAGGTGACCAGAGACATATTTAGCAATGAGGTATGTAGCACTTTTCCTAGGATGAGTTTGCAAACTTAATTGTCCAACCTTCTGATCTACATTCTCTGATCTGTTTTGTAGAGACACATTTACCTATACAGGATAAAATGTGTGGTATTTAAGCAAACTTCGATCCTGTTTCCTCTTATAGCAAGAGTTGGAGAGAAAGAGGTGGACCAAAGGGGGTGAACTGAGGCTTTCTTATTTTGACAGGTACACCGACCGTTGTCTATTCCTCTAGTTACAGCACACTGTCCACATAGCCATGAGTTCTCAAATGATTTGGTCTTTTTCCAATCAGCTTTTCCGTGGATCCCAACAAGTGCCACTGGACAGGTGAGTATTAACCATGTGTCAGATGTCTGGTCTTACAGGGTGAACTTGATGTAGACATGAGCTTACAGCATTACCAAGCACATCATGAGTGGATAAGCATTCTTAAAACTCAACGTTAATTTTAAAACCTAAGACTGAAAATTATTCATCCACTTAACATCTCAATGCTAGCAGCAAGGTTCCAACTACTCTCAACAACTGGCATCAGCAAGCTTCACACCTGTAGTTTACAGGCTTAAACACTAAGAGGAACTGTAGTCTGAGGGACAGAGAAAGTCTTACTTTTTTGTAGTGTGTTAGGTGCCAGGTGGGAAATAACTGAAGAATCATCAAGTAGACTAAGAATGTTGGTTGGCCTTCTCCAGGAATATTATTGTTGGAAAGTGAGGGAGGAAGGTAGTAGTTTGTACATTAGACAGTTGACTCTTTGTTGTGTGTATATATATATATATATAATACATATTAATATTAATCTCTATTATGTATAATAGTTCTCTATAATTTTCCTACCTGTATAGATTGTGTGTGTAGATTTGTGTAACCACTACCAGAGTCAAGGTACAGAACTATTCCACTACTCCCAGAATATTTCCTTCATCTCACCCCTTCATAATCAATCACACCTGTTCCCCTGAATCACCACCACTAATCTACTATCTCTATAATTTTTTTTATTTTAAGAATGTTAACCATGATTGCACTAATGTACACGATTATGATTTAATAATTTCCTTTTCCATTCTTAAAAAAAGAGAATGTTAAATAGGTGAAATTGTACAGTATATAAGTTTTAGATTGACTTTCTTTCTTTTTTTTTTTGTAGTTTTTGGCATATGGGGCCGGTGCCCTACTCCTTTGAGCCACAGGCACCGCCCTAGATTGACTTTCTTAACATAGCATAAAGCCTTTGAGATCCATTCAAGTTGTTACAGGTATGGATAGTTCATTTCTTTTGATTTGAATCTTATTCCATGATATATATGTACCACAATCTGTTTAATTATTCACCTGTGTTAGTATATTTTTGTTGTTTCCAGTTTGGGGCTATTTCTTATAAACTTTTAAATATATTAACTATAGTTATTTTATATTCCTTATCTTTTAAGCCAACCTTCGAGACTGGTAGGTCTGTTTCTATTGAGTAAATATTTTCTCTTAACTATAGTCTCTGTTCCATTCTCATAACCTCTCTGACCCTCCTCTTTTTTTTCTTTTTGGCAAATAATGTTGTTTAATTAACAAAAGAGGTTTCCAAATTGCCTTCTCATGAAATCTCCTAAGTATTTTCAGTGTGTTTTGTCCTCTTTCCCTTTTCTTTAATTTTCCTTCTACATATATCACTACACCTCATATTTTCCTTACATTTGGCAAAAGAAGCAAACATGCTCTCATGAGAAGGTATTATTTGAGGTAATAAAGATATCACTGAATTTTAAGTATCAGAAATTCTTAGCATTTGGTAATATTTATTATCCTTTACTATTTTTTAATTTTTATAAGAAAGGATTTCAATACAGTTTTACAAAAATTGCAGTTCAAAAGTTACTTTTATTTTAAAGCATTTTCTGAACTCCAAGGCAGAGGTAAATATTCCAACCATGATATCTCAAAACTTTATAAATACATGCATTACTATACTGATTGTATTTACTATATTGACCAGTTATAGCTATGTTGACTGTAAGTTTTTTAATGTTTAATATCGCAATTCTAAGGTTATGTACATGAAGATAGGAAATGCATTTTATTTATTTCTATGTTTTTGATAACAACCTAACAACCAGCATGTGTTCAAGAAGTAGTTATTGAATAAGAAATAGATAATTAAATGCATGCATAAGTGCATGTAAATGGTATTTGTCTGTATTTCTCAGAATATCATGAGTAGTATCTTGAACATAAGCACTCATGAAGTAAATGAACAGCTATGAAAATATTTCATGAGAACCTTTTTAATTTTGATGAAAGCCTACCTATAATGATTATTCGTTGGTCTATTTATAGGAAGGAGGCAAAAGAAAAAGCAGTGAACTAAAAATTGATTTTTAGCTCCTCTACTGGATTTCTGTATTTTTGGTACGTGGCAATTCACTTGACCTTTACAACTCTCAATACATTCACCTGTAAAGTCAGGGTATGGTCTACCCCACACACTTCCCAGGTTATGCCCAGAATGATATGAGATGGTCTAATTGGAAGTACTTTGTAAAAAAAGGAGCCCTGTACGAAAGTATAGAAATAAACACATTGAGTCCACAAATTAAAAAATATAAAATCATCAGATAACATTGTATGTTTTTATCATGCACAATGCAATGTACAGTATGGCACTTTGAAGTTGATTGTGGAAGATTAACTTTTTCCATTCAAGTAAAAGTAAGAAGACTTATTTTTTTGTGGTGGGCAAACCAATTATAATTGCAGAGAAAGTCCTTAGTTAATGTCTAAAAGTAAATGTTGTTTATCAATGCACAAAAATATTTTGATACATTTAAGGAAACATTTAAAAATGCTAAAAGTATTTAAATTCTAATTTATGCTAAACTTTGTATTCAGGCAAAGTGTTAAGAAAATTAGATGTGTTGAAGTAGTTCTTTGTGAGTTAGAAGTGACAATCAGGTCCTTACATAGTTAATTATATTTTTCACTGGAAAAAAAGTCACAATACTAAATTTCAGATTCATAATTGAAGGTGGGGGTAGTTAAATTTTTGGCAAAGCATAAATACAAAATTCCAGGTTCAGTAGTTGGCTATATCAGGATTTTCTAGTCTCTTTGACAATTTGTATTCTTTATAGGCATTTTGTATGTTCATTCAAACTGACATTCAGGTCACTGAAAGAAATCTCAAAAGTCCTAAGTAAATTATATTCATCAATTTTTCCTATATTAAAATGTTATTAATTTTTTAAATAAAATTCATGCAAAATTTGAAGCAATAGGTAAATATTAGTCTTCCAAGAAATTTCCATAAGACCAAACACAGGGCCAAGAATATTTAAAGACTTTACAGCAACCTTTTTAATTGAGTGTATAAAATATTTAATTTAGGTAATAATACTGTAACTATTCTTGAATTGGTGATTAAATGACTTCCCATTCTTTGTTAATATTTGGGGATTAACATTCAGCAATGTTGATGAGAAATATTCTATCTTAAAGTAGACACTTTTCCTCAGATATATTTAAATACATATTTAGTAAAGGCTTTGCTCTTCTTATAAAAAACTTATTGATTACCACTGGTTCAGAAAATTAATTTGTTGATATAACAGAGCATTAGGATAACACTAATAATGTATGCTTCTGAAAAGACTATTTAGTTAGAATTTAAGCATTCAGCAATATTTAATTCTTTTAGGCGACATATTACAACTCTAATAATGCCAATTTGAAAATTCAATCAACATTTATTGGACATCTTATGGAAACTACTATATTAAAGCAATAATAGAAATACTATGGGGGATTCAAGAATGTAAAGTGCCTTTTATTTAAGTTCAAAAATGCTTGCATCAGGCTCGGCGCCTGTAGTCAGTGGGGAGGGCACAGGCCACATACACCAAGACTGGCAGTTTTGAACCCAGCCCAGGCCTGCTAAACAACAATGACAACTGCAACGAAAAATAGCCAGGCATTGTGGCTGTAGTCCCAGCTACTTGAGAGGCTGAGGCAAGAGAATCCCTTTTGGGTAAGAGTTTGAGGTTGCTGTGAGCTGTGATGCCACAGCACTCTACCCAGGGCAACATGGTGAGACTGTCTCAAACAACAACAACAAAACGGCTTGCATCAAAATAGGAATAAATGAAAGGTAGGAAGTGATAAGAAGCACAATGGGCTAGATAAAATACTAAGGCTATTTAGAAAAAAATGCAAAACTACAAGTTAATGGGTTGATGGAAGGACATTCCGTTAAAAGAACATTTTAATTAGTCCTTTGATATGCAAAAACATATGAAAACTGAAGGCAAAAAGCAATGTAAATGTAGAGAAGTTTGAACAAAACTATAGAAGACAGCAGTTGCCAACTGTTTTGGCACCAGGGACTGGTTTCACGGGAGATAATTTTTCCATATACCAAGGTGTGGGGTGGTTGGATTCCAGACATCTTCGCCTCAGAGCGTCAGACTTTAGATTCTCACAAAGAGCCTGAAACCTGTATCCCTCGCATGCGCAGTGGGTTCGCTGGCCTGTGAGCATCTGCCGCTTCCACTGATCAGGCAGGGGGCGGGGCTCATGCAGAGATGCAATCAATGGGGCGTGGCTGTAAATACGGAAGGAGCTCAGCTCACTGGCCACCTGCTCGCATTCTGCTCTGGGCCCTAACAGCCCACGGACTTGACCGATAGGGGTCTGTGGCCTGGGGGTTGGAGACCTCAGAGAAACTATGGGAGCCAATTTGAGAATTAGTGGAGAATGTGCTCTTGACTAGTATTGACAAAAGGGAAATAACTGCAAAGAGAAATAATTTTTATTAAATATATTGATAACTTTAATCTAACAATACAATTATAAATTATAACAGCTAATTAATAGAGAAGCATTGCATTAAATTCAGAAGTGATCTTCCTCTTAGGAAAAGATTTATCACAGGTCTGTTTAGAAAACATCCAGATACACTCAGAAATTTTAGTCATTTATACACAGGCACTTTTATAGAATCCTTCAGAGACTATACAAAAATTAAGTCAGCTGTACAATTAACATTAAAGGGATGGCACCTTTCAGTTCTTTCACCTAATTTGGGTTCGTGAAAATATAAACTTCATCCGAATGCCTTTAACTGCTTAGCATCATCTGATTTTATCTTAAGCAAAAGCTTGAGTCTGAATCTTGTAGTCAGGAAAAAGAGTAGACTTTGGGAATATAAAAATTTTACAAAAAATGGAAGAAAAGTAACAAGAACAATGTAATTATATAAACCATATGTCTTACAGTTTCAAAGTGAGTTTCGTAGTAGAAGGAGCATGGTGTTGAAGTCAAATCATGGTTTCCCAACATTTCTGCACATCATGTAACTTAAATTTTCCGAGTTCAAGTTGCCTTAGAAAATGGAGTTGTTAATGCCTACTTTTCCTGATTATCGAGTGGATTGAACATGGTAATATAAAAATAAAGTATTTAACATATAGTAGAGGCACAAAAAATGGTATCTCTCCTTGTCTATTTCTCATGTACATTATGCCATATTCTGTTTAATTGTGAAACGGATGATATTAATTCATCTACCATATAGTTTTAAGCTACTACTCACATGAGCCTTGTGTTGGTCTAGAAGGCGATTTATTAGATGTAGGGTTAGAAGACCACCCTACATAAGCCACACAAAGGCAAGCCTTTAATGGGTTAAAATGGCTTTTGCTAATACAGAAGCAAGAAAGCTGGGCTCCCCCTGAAACGTACACACAGAGGCTGTTTGTTTGGAGGTAAAAGTCCATAAAAACAGTAAAGTATGCTTCCGTTAAGCCCAGGTGCTTAGGGGCCGACAACCCCACCCCTGGGGATATGGATCAGAGGATAACATATGTCTGTCTGTACATAATGTCTTGGGGCCTAAAGATTTCTGCTCTGTAGAAAAACAAAGTCATAAATCCATTTTGGGTTAACTAAGTGTGTGCTTGAGGGGTTTTATTCACCAGTCTCCCCTACAGCTCTTTATGATCTTTATTTAGAGCCTATATTCAAAAGATGGTGCATGTCTAAGAAGAATGTAAAAACAGAAAGTATTGTGTTGATTTGTAGAGTGAATGCTTTTCCGCTAGTTAATTATAGTTAGAAAAATTTAGGTAATGGTAAAAAGCTATAGATTATAGATTAAGTGTGTACATGACCACCAGCGTACATAAGGTGGATCAGAATAAAGACAATTTGCTACACGCCACCTGGAGAGTGCGGAGTCTGTTTCTTGTATTTCCCCTAATAA